>VZUI01042549.1:0-167127 GCA_013401135.1 Cettia cetti | reverse complement strand
TTTATGTTTATGTTTATGTTTATGTTTATGTTTATGTTTATGTTTATGTTTATGTTTATGTTTATGTTTATGTTTATATGTATTTCATGAAAAGGTATTTCAGAATTTACTTAGATTCTTATGGAATTATGATGATATATGAAGATGTTAGTATAGGAATAAAAATCTTTGCCTGAAAAGAGGAAAAAAATATTTCCACTATCAAAGCAGAAACTCTTCTTTGACAGAATGCAATCACAGTGGCTGAGGGATAAAGGCCTACAGCACTCTACGCAACCAACCCATCAAGAACAAAAGATGCTCCTTCACACTGGTGTTCAGATATAAATTTTAAGAAGCTGATACCTAGTTTAAGAAAGGGAATCACCAATTTTTCCAGAAGTATCACAAAATATGCCAATGCAGGTGAGATCAACAAGGATCATCAAGTCCAGCTTCTGGCCCTGTAACAGGACCATCCCTAAGAGTCGCATCAAATGGAAGATGATTCCATTAAAAGAGTAACAAAAGCAGTTGCTCCTTTACACACCCCATGTTACTGCTTCCACTGAACATGCACGAAGTTACACAGAAAAACCCAAATGCATATGAAATTTCTCAGTGAGAAATTAACATATGTGTGAAAGCTGTGCTATGGAATCTTTTCCACCTGAAAGGATAGTGCAGGAGAAATAAGGAGATCAGTATTTCTGGAAAAAGGCATAGACTGTTGTAACAATGATTTGTAAGAAAGTGTGTGGAGTCTGTGAAAACCTTGAATAAATTGAAAGGAAATGTTTGTGGCTTTTTTCCCCAGACAAACAAGATTACAGAAATAAAATTATCTAAAAGATGCACTTTGTTAACTACTTTTTTCCAAGTAATTTCAGAACAAGACTAACTTCTTCAATAAAACTTCAACAAGACAAAATGGAAATTCTCTTGAAAAGATAGAATTATCCTATAAAGAAATATTTTGTGAAAAAAGAATTGCTATTGAATTTACATTACCAACTGCTCTTGCACTTTGTAGATATATGCAACTTACTGTATCGTTGTGATTGTGGCTGGATGGCAGAAGTACAGATCTTGGAATCTAAACCCCTGCTAATCTGCCAACAAACCTTAGGCAAGACTGCAAACTCAATTGCAGTAGACAGATTTATATATTTCTTTATAATATAGTAGAAAAAAATATTTCTATTTAAAGTACAGGATCTGAAGAATAATAAATTAAGTTTTTAGTTTTCCTTCTTTGAATTTTTACTGAAGACTGATCAAGCAATATATTTTGGTATAAGCCATTTAAATCTCCTTACTTTTATTGGTGTGAGGGGAAACCTCACATAGCATTACACTGTATGGATCACTAGTAATCTGTGATTTTTAGTGTAAATTAATTAATAATTATTAATTAATGATTTAGCTCATTCCATGCCTAACTTAGGGCTACAATAATTTTGAATGAGCATATTATAAACTACTACAGTAATTAAGAAAATTTTCAATTCACTGCATATATGTCCCTGTCGTGACTTCGTATATTTCAAGAAAATATATAATAACATAGACTTAAAAACCCTGACAAAATATAAATGGTCCTTAAAATAACTAATGATTGTCACATTCTTAACAGAAAAAAGGGATACAATGCTTAAAAAAAGTCTTTCCAAAACCAACAAAAACGTAAGAAGTGGCGATAGATACAGAAAAAAACAGATATTGAGAAGTTACTAATACTCTTCTACAGCAAAAGGGTTTTTCCCCCAAACTTTTGAAACTAAGTAGAAATGTAGTTTGCAGATGGGTGTGGTGAATTTCATTTTTCACGTGCTATAGCCCTGAGACCACCTTTACCAGCAGTCAGGTAGTCTTCCTCTCACCATCAGTATCTTGTTTTTGTAAGCTATCGATGTAAAGTGGGCATAAAATTTTGGAAAAAAAGGTTCCCTTATGTCTAGCCCTTGAATTAATTATGTTGAAGAGCATCTATTTCTCAGGTATAAAACGTGACCTGATGAAACTGGTAAAAGCAACAAGAACAACCATCATAATCATCATCATCATCATCATGACTTACTGAGACTTTGGACAGTTTGCAAGGGGAGTAGTAATGGAACAACAGTATTACATTTCTGACTCTAAGAAACACTAAACAATTTAGATTAACTAAGCCAGTGTGGACTTCTCTTTCCAATATCCTGAAAAAGTAATCTAACAAGCAGACAGGTAAGAAGGGTGTATCAGCCTTTACTTTGATTTGTCTTTCTATTGCCAGCAACAGCAAGTCTAATGGAATAAAAATGAAGCCTTTTTTAAAATTCTGCTCAGAAAGATACCTAAAAAAGATATGATTCCCAGAATATTTTTATTAAATTGATAATGGTTTCATTTGAGCTAATTAAATCTCATCAACTTAATGCAATGCAATATCTACAATGCAATATGCTTAAACATATTAGGTTTTTAATACTTCCTGATTCTGTGCAAGATCTTGTAATATGAAGTGTTTGTCATTAAAAAAAAAAAAAAATCATTACATTACTGAAGAGATGTTGGACAAGTAATTCTAAATTTTGGAGAACACAATAATTTTGGCGTGAAATAACTGAAAGAGCACCTCATCAGTGTCTATAAGTATCTGCAGAAAGGCTGTGAAGAAACCAGGCTCTTCCTGGTCAAGTAACAAGACAAAAGCAATGGACAGAAACTGATGCACAATATGTTCCACTCGCCTAGAGGGAGAACTTCTTTACCCTGGAGGTGACCATGCACTGGAACAGATTGCCGAGAGAGGATGTGGAGTCTCACTGGAGATATTCAAGAACCATCTGCACAAGGTCCTGTGCAATGTGCTCTGGTATGATGCTGCTTGAGTGCAGGAATTAGAGTAGAGGACTCACTGTAGCCCCATCCTGACCCATTCTGTGAGTCTGTGACACTGCCATTTTGGCTAAAGACCTCCATTGTACGGATCTTTTTTCCTTTGCTTTTATTTATCTCTAGATTTTGTTTTGTTTTGTTTTCATTGATACCTTTCCTTTTAGAGAAGGCAATCTGTTTTAATGAAATATGCCCCTTCCCTCACATTTTCTTAAGAGTATATGTTCATCACTAGGAAAGATAATTCTTAATGTTCCTTTTTTATTAATATTGTACATACTACATTCTTTCCACACTGTTTGGGGATGAGACAAAATGTCTTTCATTTCTACACAAAAAAAGATTTTATTTGCTATTTAATATTAAATATACTTCATTACCAGCTATCACAAATGCTCCAAAAATCTTTGGATTAAGATTAGAGCCCTGCAGTAAAAGCAATAAGAATTCCTTATATTCAGTGAGGTATGGTCTAGTCCATTTGTTTCTGAGTATATTCCTCTTACAGGCATGCCGTCTCAATAAATGCTTGTAATAGCAGCTCCCTTTAAACTCCGATGTATTGATTTTTCCTGGATATGGGTTTCATAGGTATTATTAAATATGTTCGCGAATAATAAAGAAATTCCAAATTACTTTAAGTACTTGTTAATATTGGCTTATTTTTCAGTTGTCTGGAGGTTTGATAATCTTTAAAAATTTATAGTTCACACAGCCTTAGAAAATAATAATTCAGACTTCTTTGTATACCACAGATTACAGTTTTCCAAAGTGTTCTTTTGCTGTAACTACCCTGAAAAATTCATCTAAAAGTTCATACTTAGAGCCATATCTATCCCTTTAGAGTATTTGTGGTAGTTATTTTCCATTAAAAAAAAATGAAAACTTCCTTACTTTTGATATCAGATTTGGTTAAGACAATAAACTTCAGGGTTTTTTTGCTGATGTGTCAGTACCTGTAACAGCTGAAAATAATGGAAAATAATGTAGATATGCTATTTTCAAGAAAATGTAACTAGAAAGAAAAACGGATCTATGTTGTATAATATGCTAACCTGAGAAGTTTGGGAGGAAGGACACAAATCTATATTCATCCCAAGCACAAGAACATGCTGGGTAGGAAATGGATTGAGAGCAGGCCTGTGAAAAAGAACTTGTAGGCACTGGTGCACCGGAAGACAGACATGACTTAATACTGGCAGCCTGGAAAGCCAGCCATACCCTGGGCTGCTTCAAAAGCAGCAAGGCCATCAGGGCAAGGGAGAAGATTCTGCTCATCTCCTCTGCTCCGGTGAGACCCCACCTGCAGGGCTGCATCCAGCGCTGGGGCCCCCAACACAGGAAGACGCAGAGCTGTTGGAACTAGAGCACAGGAGGGCAACAGCAATGAACGGATTGTTGAAACACCACTCCTGACAGGCTAAGAGATTTGAGGTTCTATTGCACCTGGAAAAGAGAGAGAGAGATCGAGGAGCATCTTCCAGTCTATAAAGGGGCCCCACAGGAGAGGTGGAGAGGGAACTTTTATAAAGGCATGGAATGATAGGGAAAGGGAGTATGGCTTTAAACTGAAAGAGGTCAGGTTTAGATTAGATATTAGGAAGAAACTCTTTACTGAGAGGGTGGTGAGGCTCTGGAACATGTTACCCAGAGAAGCTGTGGATGCCCCACGCCTGGAAATGTTTAAGGCCCAACTGGATATGGCTGTGAGCAGCCTGGTCTATTGGAAGCTGTCCCTGAACATGGGAGGCTGGAACTAGGAGATCTCTAAGGCCCCTCACAATCCAAAATATTCTATAGTTCTGTGATCCCTTACTGGACCACAAAAAGGAGATGCCTACTCAAAGTAATGGTGATCTCAATACACCAGGAGCAATTTAAACTCTGCTGAAGAACCAGAACACTATTTCCTGTTTGTTTCTTTCCTCAAATAGCTTTTGGCTTGGGTTTTGTGAGCTCCTTCAATTTCTTTTGCTCAAACACCTTTAGGCTTTATGGATTCACTTTTATGTATACAAGCATCTCAGAGGGATTAAGCTGGATGAATACCACTGATTTAGTCCAAACAGAGATACCAATTCTTTCACATTCATTTACAATTTTTCAGGCTGTCTTCCCTCTTACTTTCCACCTCATGCTCCCTCTCAGTTGACATAGCAAGGAAAAGCCACAACACCTTTGTTTATGCTGGGTTGGACCCACTAATTAGAACCCCAAAGACTCAAACTAACAGCAAAATTTGACATCTCATCAAAATGTCATGGAAAGGTTCATTATCCTGGCACATATTAGAGCTGCTGTACTTATCTGGAATTCAAAATTAATAAAGAATACAGGAAAAATGCAAAAAACCAATTTTCAACACAACATTTAACAGAAGTTGAGAAATGTTACCAAGTACTCAAGAATAGACACTAAGCTATTCATGATGTCTATATTGTTAATCAAAAATCATGGAAGAAAAAACCCCAAAACTACAAGCAGGATTCTCTAAGTAAATGGTGTACAAAGTCTGTAAAATATTCTCCACCATTTTACTCTTTGTATTTAAAGGCTTAATATTGCTTAATGCTGGCAAGAAAAACAGCCTTTGTAAAATATAGAAATTTGATGATTCTTGACAGAAATACTTCTGGGAGTAGTTCACAGCTGTATGCTTTGTCTTGCACACAATCATTCCTCATCCTAAACAAGAAGTGTTGGCCTGATTTTTAGGAAGAGCATCCAATGCATCTGCCAGCAGAGGAAGCAGGGGACCACTCTGTGCCCTCTGATACACAGATGCTGTCTAGGACATCCACATTCATCTCTTACATGATCCAGAGATATTCTGGCAACACCTCCTTTCCCCTGTTAACAAGACGACCAGCCAGAAGAAAGCAGAAGCCGCTGCAGCAGTTGTTTCCCACGTAAGGGTTTTCTCATAGGGCTGGTGGCACCGCCTGCTCTGTTGGCCTCACACCAGCTGCCTGCAGGCACAGCAGCTCCCAGGCTCACAGCCAGGGTGCAGTCCCTGTGCAGGATCTGCTTCTTCCTGCAGGCCTCCTGTGAGAGCACGGAGATGCTAGTTCTCAAAACACCCCCTCAAACTTTGCTGCCTCCTCAAAAGCCTCTCACAAAATGCAGGTATAGGTCTCCAGCTACGTGTCTACTTCCAGCAAGCTGGTGCAGTTAGGACTACTGCTTCAGCAAGGTCAGAGTGCCGTTCAGGCATTGAGAGCTCCCTGAGAGCACTGTATCTCACCCTGGCATTAAGCTACAATATGCAGAGCCTGGAATGGGAAAGATAGGACTGCTAGCAGATACCAGATGGATTTTTAAAAGGTGAAAAAAATTTCCCTTCTAATATTTTTCAACTCTATACATTGCTGTTTTTTTTCATAAACTAATGGAATAGACATACACAAGAATGTTTGGTTAAAAATGCAGTAATTTGAGCAAGGAACAAATAAATTCCTAAAGGCCTTGGTCAAAGTTTCCAATGTGATGAAGTCTTCAAATCACATTTGATTGCAATGTTACTAGCTCAGTAATAGTACAATTGAAAAAGAAACAGCATAACGCCCTTAATTTTTTGCCTGTAAGATTTTCAACTGTATCTAAATAATTATCAATATTGCCATAGAAATGTAGTGTAGAAACAGAGGGTGAAACAGATTCTCATTGGGTACTGCCTCATGAAAATTCATTCAAACAAAATTAAGATTTTGGATACTAGCTTCAACACAGTGGAGTCTGGCCTTCAAAATAATCTAAAATGCAAACTTTCCTCCTACCTCTTATACAAGAATTACTAGGAGGCAATGGATCATTTCATTAAATAAGACCAGACAGTAGCCAATTTTCTAAAATTTAAGTAAGTCCTTCCTTCACTGGCATGCCTTATAGTGCATGTAAATTGTTTAGTTGCTTTTAATGGCACATCAATCTACTCTCAGAGGTAGATTAAAACAAGGACAACCTCTGAGACCTACAACTAAAGTAAAGATTTTTGAATACTGGACCCCAAATTGAGGCTGCAGAAAATGAAGTGCGGGTAAGTGTAAAAGGTAAGTGTGTATTAGAAAGGGGATCACCTGAAGCCACTTCTCAGGGAATATGTGAAGGTGCCTAATATGGAATTTTATGAGGATAGATAGATTTCACATGCAAATGTTATGTTTATGTTAGGAGGAACAAGGGTGCATTACATGAGGTCAATCAAAGATGAATATTTTGCAGAGGTATCTAATTTGTCTACTGGGTGCTTGCATATAAATTATTTAGATAAAAGCCTATTTAGAAAGATGCGTGTGGAAGTTTTAACAGTAAATTTTTACCGACTACTTTGAATATTTTGCTTAATAGCAGTAGAATTATGGGAATGGAGATATCTGAAGGTGAATAGAACACAATTCTTAGCTTGCATGGACGCAAGCTCAGATTAAGTCAGTAAACTAGCACCTGTTAGGCTTCAAAATGTGACATTTTGCTTAAAAAAATAAATAAAAGAAATCACATATTAAGGAGTAAGAGTAAGAGAGAGGAACAAGATTATCTGCAGATCACAACTAGCAGGAAAAAAAAAAGTCATAAAAATTCCATAAATAGTCCGAACTTATGTGGTTTAACCCCAGCTCACAAAAAAGTCCCATGGAGTGACTCACTAACCCCTCTTGCTCTGCCCTGTCTGCAGTGAGATGGGGAGGAGGGCAGGAAAAAGATAGAACACTTGGGTTGTGATAGGAATAGTTTAATAATTGAAATAAACAAAAATATAAAAAATAAATAAATGCAATCATCAAAGTAATATTAAAAATAATTTAAAAGAGAGAGAGGAATAAACTCCCAAACACAGGCACATTACACTTGGTCACCATTTGCTGATTGATGCCCGGCCTGGCCCCCAGCAGTGACCTGCAGCTCCCAGCCAAATCCCCCAGTTTATATGCTGGGCATGACCTTCTATGGCACGGAATTCCTCTTTGGTCTGCGCAGGTCAGCTGGCTCTGCTTTCTCCCAGTTTTCTGCGCCTACTCACCAGCAGAGCATGGAAACTCCTTGATTTAGGGTAAGCTCTGCTTAACAGCAACCAGAACATCAGTGTGTTGTTAAGATTATTCTCATAGAGAATCCAGAACACAGCATTAAACCAGCTACTAGGAAGAAAACTAAATCTATCCTGGCCAAATCAGAACAGTGAGATAGGACACATCCTTTAAAACATCCTGGCTAGACCTCATTAGATTCAAGCACAGTTTCTTGTCACTCTGTTTTGATCAATTTAGATTAAATTTTAGGATCCATATAACTGACAACTTCTTTGAAGTTATTCAAAGAATGATCTTTAGTGTGTGCTTATGAATTTCTGTAAATGATGTACATTTATTCATGCAAAGCCCTAGACAGTTCCTTCAGGGATAATAGGATAATTTTCTCTTTGTTAAATGGGTAAAGTGGAATAAAAGCAGAATTCACTCTGAGAACAAGAAGTTTAAACTGTTCTTTCTGAAATTATTTTTCATATTTACTCCAGCAATTTTTTATTATGGCTAGACATTGGCACTATCTGAAGTTTACATAGCATCAGCAAAACACAAGAAGCCTTATGAATAAGGAGGATATAAACTGCACTTTGAGAATAGAAGCAGCCTACACACACACACAAGAAGTAGAAGAGACCAGGAATGAAAAATAACAACAGGAGCAGGGCTAAACAGGATTGTATAATATCCTAGTAATGTCACAGATCATTTAGATCTATGACTAGTCTGATGACATTTGCTACAGGAAGAATGATGCAGGAAAAGCCTCAGAAAAGGTGCACCTTCAAGTAAAAGAAGTTAAAAAATAACATACATGAGCACTCTTTGCTGGTTTCTGAAAGACTTAAAGTATCTCTTATGACAGTATAAATGGAAAACCCGGATCACAAAGAATCAAGAAAAGGGTAATTCTCAAAAGCAAAGACCATTTTTTCCAACCAGAGCATGCATTGTCAGATGAGGTGTTTTTTGTATTCAGGTTCTTTAAAAAAAAAAAAAAAAAGAAGAAGACACATGACTACAACACAAGATTTTTACAGATAGTTATGGAAAACTTACTTACTAGATTTACTGCTTTCAGTCCAAATTTATGCATTTTGAAATGAGAAAGATTTACTTTGTAAGAGAAGGGGAAATACGCATGCAATGAACCATAAGTGAGAACACCCACATTTGTAGCCAACAGCTGGAACCAAGCCAAGGCCCAAATCTTCAAACCACAAAAAGTTGGTACTTAGCAGGCTTGTACTTGCCCTGTCATCAGACCTGTAGTGGGAGACATTCTGTTGATGGGATAAGTACCACCTTCATGGCTGAAGATGTCTTGGTTTTAAGACTGAATTTTGATTAAATCAGTCCGCCTCAGTTTGTACAGTTAAAATGGTGACCTACCATGGAAACATACAAATGAACTGAAAAAAATGAACTATGAAAGAAATGGATTTTGCAAGAGCAAACAGATTTGCAAAACTAATACCAAGCAGAAGGTCTTGAAAAAAACTACAGATGAACATAAATAAGAGGAGGCAAATGTGTGGTGGGATGGAAGAAAAAGAATTAACATTAAATGAATGTAAAAGCATGTAATTTAGTAATAAGGACTCTTGACTATAGCATGAAAGGAGCTGCATTTGGTGTCTCCTTCAATTCAAATAAACAAATTGTTCCCAAGGGATTGCACAGATCTAAAGTAATTCAGAAAAAAAAATCTAGGAATTCTGAATTCCTGCTATTTCTATATAAACTCACTGATCACAAAGTAGGAACAAATAATATCTGTCTCCTACTCCCCCCCATAAAAAGGTCTAACAACAAACAGCTAACTAACCAAGAACTAACCTTTCCAACCTCCTTGGGAAATAGTTATTTAGAAAATATTTAGAAAAAACTGATGGCTGATTTCACCAGACCAGCTGGTGATTGAAGGAGGCACAGTGTAATTAGTGGATTCCTTTCAAATCTGCACATCTGGTTAGCTCTGATTTTCTCATGACAGGGAACAGGGCTTGGTGACCACAGCCACCTTGTTGCTCCTAGGTCCTGTGTACCTATTACAGACATTCTATCCCATAATCCCTTGGTTGAGTAATGGGATGTGTCCTCAGAGAAGCACACCTACAGCTCTAATTGTGAGGGTATTTCATGATATTACTGATGGTAAAGAAACAGTACTTTTTCCATGCTCCTAATGTACATAATATCCTGCATTTAATAATGCTCTGCTGTTTTACCATCTGTTTCTTCATCAGTTGCCATAAATATATTTTAAAAACATCCTTTAGACTCTCACAGATCATCAAACTTCCTTTTCTTAAATGCCTTCCAAGTTTGGCAATGCAATCTGCTATACTGTTTTGTAAAATAAAATAAAACCAACAAAAACTAAAACAGCACCCGCCCCTCCAAAATATAAAAAAAACCCAAAACAAACAATTCACCAACAACTCTCCTAACTGTCCTTTCCTAAAAGTTACAATCCTGCATTTATTATTTTTCAATTATTACTATTGGTGGGATTAAATCCTAGCAGAGAAAAAAAAATCTCATCCTCTTTTAACTAGAGGTACATCTTTATACTCAGTAAGCACAGGCTGGAGTTTTGTTCTTACCACCATACCCATCTTTCCCTTAGAATACTGCATTCTTTATAAAGAAAAATTAAGTGTGTATTGATTCAAAGAATCTTCCGCTGCTTAAGAAAGAAAAATGGAAGTTTACCTGGAAAGGTTCAGTAAAAATTGTTCATACTTACCTCTGGGATTTTGCACTCTGGGACATTCTGATCTCTCACTTAATTGCTTCTGACTCATACAGGAAAAAAAAAAAAAAAAAGCAGCAGAATCCATTAACTTCTTTTAGATATTAGTCTCTTTGTTCCAACCTTTCTTTGTTGATTAAGAAGGATCTCATAAAGATTTGCAACTCAGTAGATTTACCTCTGCATTTACGCACATGTGAGACATGAGTTGGGGTGGTTGGAGAGCAAGAGCCACTGGGAACTTAAAATAGAACAACAGCAAAACAAGAGGACAGAGGACTGTAGATGCTGCAAAACATGCACTGCTTCAGTTCTATAATCTCTACCATCCAGTTGTACCATCTCATCCAATGCTGGAAAAACAAGATAATCTACCTTCAGTAGTAAGTTCACCACATACAATGTCTTCTTTCCTTGGCTTGTGCTGCCTGGGACTTGACATATGCAATATGCTAGTAAGACCAATAGCACAGTTCCAATGAGTCTAGCAGGCCACACATGCTGAGCATTACAGAAAAAGAAGATTTTTTTCAAATACTTCTTCTAAAATCACTCCTATATTTTTATTACCTGTATATAGTTACAGGTAATTACAGAAGCAGGACAGAAAAAAAGAGCCATTGCTCAAAGGCTAATGATTTTTTAAAATTTTTGGCGAAATAAAACAAACAGACCTCAAAACTAGTTGTTGGTTTAGACCAAGTATTCAGTGCATCATTAAGTTAGGATGGAAAGTTCAGAATGGTCTGAGACTGATTATCTTAACTGCAACAGATCCAGGAGACTAACCAAATGAAATTTATAAAACAAAAGGTATGTCTCCAGTCTGTCTGGGAGGCAGACTACCATAGCTGAGATCTCAGGATGTTAATTTAGTCCTTTTGATCTAGAAATTGGTAGTAGGGTAATGCTGGATTCTCTCTCATCTTCTCCAAAAGAGCTGGGGGAAATGCCACCACAGGTGAAACAGTACCCCAGCAAGAGTTATGTTTGCTACAGGACAACTGAAGAAGCAGCAAGCAGCGAGTTCCAGCATTGAAAATACCCATGCGGATACCTCGACAGCTTGGAATTACCCATTTACTGCCAGCTATATTAGCTCAGTAATTTCTGTAAAAAGTCAATAATCAGCTTATAAATAGGTATTTTTTTCTAGTCAGACCTACAGACAGAAGTACATATGGACACACTTCATTTCAGAGCATCATAGTTCTTTAGTAGCAGGTAGAGCTGTCCACATATGTCCTTGATACATTTCCCTGGCAGAGCCTGAAATCTGTAGGCTGAATCACTGATGATGATGAGGTCTTTTTCATTTTGGATGTATGCTTTTCTTTCTCCAGGTACCAGACTGCCACAAATGAATATTTGAGCATTTCTTGTTCAGAGCCAACAATATACATACTCACATTACTGCTGCCTCCATGAAGATGACACTGACGTACCTCAGGCAAGACAGTGGCAGAGAGCAGGCAGCAGCAGGCTGAGCACTAGAATTACATTGCTGCACGAAAATTTCAATCTTATCATACCATACCTTTCTCCTTTCTTTAAATTTTTGATTCTTTACTGAAAACTGAATTAGAAAATGATAAATAAAATATAATCTTAATGAAGGGAATCATTACAAGAGACAATAGGTTCAGTGGTGTAACATGAACTAGCAAGTAGCTAAACCTAAGATCTTATTTAAGGTCTGGCTACAAGATCAGAAAAGTCCCAGTTATCCTCTTAGAAATTGATGGAAAACATTCTCACTCCCAAGCCTCTCAAAATAAACATTTCTAATAATATTTTCTTTCTGCAGCTTCCATCCTAGTGAAGCCTTCCTTTCTGCTTTGAAAAGGCACCCAACAGAGTCCGTCTAGAAGAATAATGCCTTTTGCAGGCCACAAGTATTTCTTAATAAAATACGTGAGCCAGAGAGAGTAGCACATGGCTCCCCATTTAGAGTCATTAGAGAGGCTGCCCAAAATTTTTGAGTAAATGGGGATCACCTTTTGGGATAAGCAAATCAGACCTCATCTAACTAAATACCATGCTCTGCTATGACTACAACTGGACATGGCAAGAACTCCTGCAGAGCAGTAAAGGGCTCTCCAGAACAGTGTCAAGACAGTGTGTGATATAAATGCATTCTAGTTTCAGTAGAACCTGGTTGTTAGTAGTCTAGAATTACTTCTTTCTGTGAAAGATTTCTGAGGTAATTATGATCAGATGCCTGAACTGAGGCACACGCTCCAAGCACATGATTTTCTAAATTAAAGGTAAATACCTTCTGCTGCTAGAGCTGTTTGTTTATTAAACTGAGCACAACCTACTTCCACTGTGACAGTTATGAGCTTCCTAACAAAAATTGCGACAATACATATTACAGCATAATTCGTCATTTAAAGAACATTTCAGGGCTACCATTTTACCATTTCTAGTTAAAGCCTTCTAGTTATTCCATTTTCCTATCATAAATTCACCTGAATTAATGGGATTCTTAAAATGGTTCCAGAACCTTCTGCATGTTTTGGGATAGAGATCAAATAATAAAACAGTCTACAGTGCTGTCAGTGACATGGAGAATAAAAGCAGTTAGACTGTATGAAAATTAGAAGGTCAGACCCAAGTGAACTATCTGCAGTTGCAGAGCAAACACATGCCCTGACAGGTGCCTGATGAGCAGACTGTCACTGAAAATAAGTGGATGATGACACACAAAAATATTGATGCAGAGCTGTATATGCTCCCCCTCAAGAAAGCAACACCTGTTATTTCTGAGACAGAAACAGGAATGGCAGAATTGGGCAGTTCACATGTTGTCCTAATCACACAAAACTGTGCAATATCTTTCACCTGGGTGAAAGCTCAAATAAGCTCAAATATGTACTAAAATCACTGTCTGCTTCCTTGGATATCTATATAAAATGTCCAAAATAAGGAAATTCAAAGTTAAACACTTTTTTAATATGTACACCTCAAAAAACACTTTTTGAGGATCACTGTATTCTGCAAGAATATGTAAATATATTGAACTGTCATCTATGTATTGCCTATAACAGAAAATTTACAACACAAAGAAGGGAGTGTTCCACTCACTGCTAGGTCAGTATTAATGGCACAGAGAGACTGTGGTTTTGTTAGGTTTGCATTGATCTTGATGGTCTCCATGCAGACAAATAAAGAATAGGCATTTAAAGTGTATGGAGATAGTCTGGGAGGAATGAAGAGACATCATCTGAGCATCTGGAGATGAGGTTAGGAAAGCCAAAGCCCAGACCTAACTGAATCGAGTATTCCCCAAATACTTTAAACTCTTACTTATAAATAAGCACGGGATGTCAGAGGCAACAAGTAAAGCTTCTCTAAGTATATAGGCGACTAGGAAAGCTACAGAGACTGGTGCCACTGTTGAGCTTAGAAAATACTTTTCAGACGGAATCACTATTAACTATTTCTTTACAAAGTAAATTATACACCTTTACAAAGTTTTCAGGGGGTTGTGTTATCTCAAATAGGTGTAACTTGGGCTTTGGTTTTATTTTTTCTTCAGTTTGGATACCCAAGGGTTCAAGGCACTAGAGTCTTTTGTATGTTGCAAGACAAGTAAATTACTATGGATAGGAAAACCTCAAACTTTGATGTAGTGAGCTCAAGTCACGTCAGTAATTACCAAAATTCACTGTACCTTTCTTACAAAGAGTAATTTGATGTTTGGCAATTTTAACAAATTTTTTAAAAATACATATTTACAGTGTTGTAGATTAAAAAAAATGTTTTGGCTGTTTGGCTTGCACTGCAGCATTTACAAAAAAACAGAAGTCTTGAATTCAACATTTTCTCATTCCCTATGTATGTGTGTATGTAATGTAAGTCTGGCAAGTCTTCGCTCTGCAATCTAATCCAGTAGATAAATCTCTTATACAAAATTGAAATCAGATCTCCAAAGGAAAGCAAAGAAAGTCAGTTTTCAGAATGAATACTAAACACCTGATGCTCTTTTTAGTTGATCAGTTACGGAACTTTGGGGTCTGCTTACAACCTCGCTCCTATTATCCAAGATATACTTCCTGAAGAGCATTATAAAGATATAAGCATGTAATCAGATCTTGCTCTCATTCCTACCCACAGCATCCTTAAATAAAGTGAACCTCTTGTCCTGCTGGCAAGGCAGGGCAGTTCTGGAAAAATGTGGCACAGAAATTTGACAGAGCATGTCACACTGTGTTCTCTTCACTGTAAGAGACGGCAGTTTTTCTTGTTAGTTTGTAAAAAATACACTGCTAGTAATACAGTTGCTTCCCACACAGGAAGAGGAGCAAAGGACTTTTCCTTCAGTGTTAAGGAACAAATGTCACAATGTTCCTGCCACTTGCCAAACTTTGAAAAGTGATCTTACTGAGCTTTATTTTCCCTCTAGCCCACTGCAAAAGGCCTCATCAAAATAAAATAAATGCTCTAAAGATGAGAAAGGTGAATTATTTATTTTCCAGATTCTGCATTTAAGTAGAACATGAACATGACTTCAGGGAGGAGATCCTTGTCCACAAAAACAACTCCCTCTTCTCCCCCTTCTGCCCTGCCAGAAGAGCAATATATCCTTTCAAATACAAAGAGGGAATTCATCAGTTGTCTAACTTTTCATGTAGTTACTTTGCAAGGGGAAAGCTAGTACAACATGCTGATTTAGTTAAGTTTTTGTGACCACTTTTGTAGCCAAAAGAAGAGATCTGGGTACAAAACAATAGCAAATGAAACCCCATGAATATTTCCTCACAGCGCTGTTATAAAAGACACCAACAGAAAAGTCTGGGATATTATCCAAACCACATTTCTCCTGATGACCCTCCTACATGGATTCTTAATCATAAAGGTTTCTTCATATCACAAATACGTAGCTAAATAGTATGAACTTATTTTATATTTGTAGTTAATATTTGTGAAGTTTTGTAGATTTATCATCAGGATACTTAAAATATCAGGTGCAATCCCTGCTTATGTTTTAAAATGCATTATTCACTCTCATTTGTCTGTCTTCCCCAAATACTTTAAACTTACTTATAAATAATCATTATTCAATCAAATTCTTCTTTTGCTTGTGACTGTGAAATTCAATATATTTCAATCAAGTCATTCCTAATTTGAACTTTTGTCAGGGAAAGGAAACTGAGACCCATGAGGACAACCAAAGATATGAATTTAATATAAAATTTGCTTAAAACATTTTTTTCTGTTGAAATGTTTCTTGCCTGGAGCTAAATTAAGTACTCTCTTTCAGTGACATAGTTATTTCTATTTTAATGCTTTCATATTGTTAATTTTCTAAAATTAAAAGTATAAGCACAGAACACCAACTTTTCAAAGTAGGACTGTGCATAAGTGTCTCTCTTCAGATGTTTCAACCAAATAGCAGACATCTGTAACTCTTCCAATATGGGACAAAGGGTCTTGTACAGCAAGGTGATGATCTGTTGACATTTCACTGAATTTTGGACACTGATCCTTTATCTTAGACACATCATGGATTATTCTAGTTCAGTTTGATAAAGAATGTCCTCTGTAGTAGTACTGTTTTATCCATCGACAACTCAAGCACATTTTTCATAAGATAATTAAAAGCCTCTGAAAAATAAAGTTAACCCTGCCACAGGCATGTCTTTATAGCAACACACTAGATGCACTGAAAGGAAAAAACTTCTGCTATTGCCTCAAGTACCCACCTACAGCTAAATTCTCTAGAGATTAATTTTAAGTGAGTTCACAGAAGATGATTTGAAAGAGGTTTTGTGATTGCAGTATTATCTGTGGGGCTTGAAATACTGTAACTAACAGCTGCACTACAGGCAGAACAGACTTGGTTTCTATTTAACCAGCAGCATCTTACACCATCAATTTTATCATAAGCATTACTTCAGGAAACTAACATCAAATATTACAGAAGTTTCTAGGAAATTATAGTCATTTAATAAGTATATCACGTGAACCAAGTACAATGCAGCCCTTCACGAGGTGGTGTTCCATGAAATACTTCACTAGATAATGTACACCAAATGAATAGTAAAATAATGCAAAGGGCAAATGAGAATTTTTCTCTTAGAGTACAGATAACCTGAAATGTTGTGCATGTAAGGACTGTAAATAAAATGTTAATCTAATCAAGCAACAATTAAAGCCTCTTTTCATATGTGTGTTAGCAGAACTGACAGATTCAATTTCATTCTTTCTGCAAGATATTACCATGCTGAAAATGTCTGAAGATTGCTCCCATTGCAATTTCTAGACAAGTACATACAGTTTCTATTCTCATTAAACTTGATTCAGCACAATGAACATGCAGCTGCTGCTCTGCATGCAATGACTCTTGGGAGCATCTATGGAGCTAGCAAGGAAACATCTACATTTTATTCTCTTGCTCTGTTTTATTTAAGTCTACGCTGAGTCTTTTATTCAAATTGTGGAGAAGGAGGTGATAGATGTAAAAGTAAGAAGCTGAATCAGCTGGTGATAATGATTCATGGGAAAAGATTTTTTTTAAGGTCTTCTAAAAATTAAAAAGCAAAGGCTGGAACCATGCTGTCTTAAAAATTAAAAATAAACAAACTAACAAAAACCCATCTGAAAGCAATTTTTTCCCCTCCTGTCTTTTTCTTTCATTTTTTCATGATCATGTGACATGATCACACAATCCTTTCCTTGAGTTTTTCCAACTTAAGAGAAGTAATGAATAGGAAATTGAGTCATTATGATGACCATTGCTTTGTCACTTCATTGCTTCTCTTTTCATTTATATGTCACTCAACTTCCCAATTAAAAAAAATAAAAATAAAAATTTGGGAAATCTTTCTTTCTGTAAGTTTTCTTTTTTATGTCCCTTATTAACACCTCTCCATAGAATTCCCTTTCATAACATTGATTTTTCTATCTAGCTTTCTCTTTTACTATTTCCTTTGCTCAGTTGTCTCATTTCTTTCCTGTTCCAACTTCATGCTTTACATCTGCCTTTCTAGAGTTAGAGTATTCGTAGACCCAAATATGAAGTAGCCAAATTTTACAAGCCTTTGACTATATCTGCACAAATATTCAGCATCTGTTCATGAAGTTCACCAGAAACTTTCTTCAATGCTTTGATATGGTACAAAATATCTCAAAAGAGGAAGAAGCTCAACCCTTGAGTGAAAAACATCTTCATTAAAAGATTTTTATTTCCATATCAAAATTATATATGTGTTTTCAAGGAGGCTAGTCCAATAATCTAGGTAATGGGAGGATTGAAATACATCAATCACTGACATCCAGTCTTAAAATAGAGTTACAACTTAGCTGTTAAAGCAAATAAACAAAACCCCACGCTAAAGAAACAACAGAACTACACCCCCCCCCCCCCCCCCCCCCCCCCCCCCCCCCTCCCAGTTACTCAAAAGAGTGTAAAGGTGAGCTGGGCCAGATTTAGACAAATGCAACTGGATGAAGAAGAATGTTCACAAAGGACTATGGTGGTAAAGCCACTTCACCTCTCTAAGTGAATAATTCAACTTCAATACCCTCCTCAGCCTAACTGAATTTGATTTGAAATTTATTGATTCTAGGATGCTATGGGATCAGGTACTCCAGATTCTTCTTAACTTTGTATTCTCAAACACACAGGTGTTCACTGCTGTCTGACATTCGTCTCCTAAGTGGGTGCCCTACAAGCACTGAGCTTGGACTCTCATACACACTTTTGGGACAAATGCCTACAAAACTCAATAGAAACAGGATAATTGCTGGCACAGGTAATGAAGGAAGAAAAGAGCACCCCCTGAATGCATTACTGTCACCTGAACAAACTTTTCAGGCCCAAGTTGTAAGAAACACTGTTCGCATGCATTGCCAAAGAACAAAAGTAGTTCAGTGTCTGTTACTCTTCCACTCTGCAAACCCAAATATCTCTGTTTCAGGAGACTGACAAGTACCTCAGTCAAGTACTTTAAGATTTACTATTTCAGTTGCTAGGGTGTTGTCTAGACTTGTACCATTCACCCCAAATATCAGTACTACTGATTTCCCTTTTCCAAGGGCTTAGAAACTGCCTTAATTTTCAAATTTGCTGAAAAAACAGACAAAAAAGTGTGTAAGTATTGGACTGGAAGGCGATTTATCAAAGCTCTTGCCAAGATAGCTCTCGATTTCTTCCAGAATGGGTGGAATATAAGATGACTGGGCAGCATTCTTGGCGTTGGACATACACTGTTGGACAACAGTTTCACTTGACTGTGTTACTACCCTTTTGATCTAACTCAATTTCATAGGAACTTCGCGTTCAAGCATCTGTCATCAGAGTGACTTTCCCTTATGTTTATCTATCTCTTGTCAAATCCTCAGATCCTGTTGGCTCTGAAACAGTTTCTAAGCTCAGCGTGAGGTACAGGATTCACCATCATATGCTAAGCAAAATTCAGGTTCAGAAAATGTGAAGTCAATAAATGTGAATTTTACAATGGTCTCCAGTGGGGATACGGATCTAAACAAATTTTGCCAAAACCAATTCAGATGTAAGATGTTTTGATTCCTGCAGGAAATTCACTATTTCTCTGTTTCTTTCCTGTCTCCAAGACCACAAATACAAAAGAAAAAAGGTAATGTTTCCAAAGGAAATGTAGAAGAAAGTGTCTGAATAGACCTGGAGCTAGTATGTGACATTGCTGGATATTCTAGAAAACTCTTGAAACTCTTGTCCTATATAAAATTTCCATTCATTTCAGACCTAGGCCTTCCAGAGACTGGAAAGTAAAACAAGTCAGGTAAGTCTTCTTCCTATTTTTAGCTTGTCTCCTCAGACTCATGCAGTCAGGTTTTCTGTTCCCTATATCCAAGGCTTCTGACCCAAGTGACTGCATTAATCCACACTGGTCAATTTTAAAGAAGTCACAGAGAAGTGAGGTCCTAAAATAGCCTGCAGAGGAGATGGAAGTGACCCCCTAGGTGTTGGCAATGGTAGGAAGAGTGCAGAAGCGGCATATGCACTGCTTGGCACAGTGGGTCCATGGAAAAGAAGAAAAAAAAAGACAGGGAAATGTCCTCAAAGGAGAAAAAGTTTGAATTAAATTTTTCTTTACCTTTAAGACTAAAGTCAGCCACCACAGAAAGGCAAATCTGGGAAACTCATTTAAAGCCTTTCAGAAACCCTTGCTTAAATGGCACTGTCAGGAAAATTGAACAAATGTCTACAGGCATGGAAAAAATAAAGAAACAAAATGGGGTTACCACAAAATGCAGATATCCCTATCTCAAAGTAACTCAAAATTATCTAATATCAACAAAGCATATAAAAAAAACTCCTTAGAGGCTTAAGATCGCAAAACCAGCATAGAATATTTTGAAGGTGCTATAATTTTTATGCCAAAATACTTTGTATCTTCATTACATACAATGTCAGTTCCCCCTCTATCAAACTGACAGCTCTTCTAACAGTACTCCATTTCCTGCCCTCAAAAAATGCACTGTGGTGGGAAGTGTTCCAGAGGGGATCCCAAAAGTCTTCCAAGTATTAAAAATTTGAAAATCAATGACTGAGTGGCAAAATGATCCATGTACTCGCCATCATGAGGAGTTATCTTCACATTGCCATTTTCTTTTCAACCAGATATCTCAAAGGCAAAAGTTAAATGGGTAATTCTAAAAATATACAGACACCATGTACTGCATCAAAAAGCAGAAAAAGGGAGCCAGACCTTGAGTAAGTTTTTCTTTCCCATGGAAGGAAAAAGTATGACGACTTTTAAGAATGATCTCTAATGCCAGCTGCCAGAAGTGAAATACAGGCAACAAAAGTATAAGCATCTATACTGCACTACTGGAGACTGGAAGGCAATTTATGAAAGCCCTTGCAAAGATAGCTCTTGATTTCTTCCAGAATAGGTGGAATATAAGATGACTGGGCAGTATTCTTGGTGTTGGACATACACTTCAAACTTGTACACCTTTCATGGAGGATGATTACAGAGCATGCCATATTTCATCATAAAATAAATAAGGACATTAAATTCTGCAATCATTAGAATGTCAAAAAGTTACTAGTTTTATGCTTGTTGGGTCAGAACCTTCAGATTTTAATGACTTTCAATTATAGACAGATGGGCAACCATGAAATATTGTGACAGAGCTGAAAAGGTCCCATTCCTCTTTGTAATCTCAATGTATCCAGAAGACTATTGCTTTTCTGCATCGTCTGAAAGCTGTAAAACTCTGTATCCTGGAGGAACTTACAGAGACCTATGAATGAGCAAAATCAAAAGGAAGAAGAAGATGGAATCAATTTTCTTTAAACAGTATTTGTAAACTATTACTATTTTAGTCTAAGTTTTATTATTTCCAGTGAGATCACATTTCTGTAAGAAAAGACACGAAAAGCAGCATGGGCAGTAGAGCATGGGAGGGGACTCTGCCTCTCTGCTCTGCTCTCATGAGGCCCCACCTGGCAGCACGATGTCCAGCTTGGGTTCACCAGCAGAAGGAGGTGCAAGGACCGAAAGAGCACAGCTGCCTGTCTCAAGCACCCGTAAGGCCACAGAATGACTTTGCCATAGGCACAGAATGGAATGACACAATGGCAGTAACTCCAGGCCTGATGGAGGCAAGATCTGATTAGTGGCTAATGCAGCCAGACAAAAATTCCCACTCTGGCAAAATGCAAAAGAAGCAGCTGCTTGTACACAGTATCATTGGTCAAGGAAAGACCAACTTCCCCCCACCTCCAAGTTATGGGGACAGACCCCTGAATATGCCTCTAAGGATACCTGGAACTTGGACTGCAATGGTGGTTCCTTTAACCACCATTAAAGGAACTTGAGATTAGATAAAGGTGGTACTGTTGTCTGGGTATTATCTCAGACCTCAGAGAAGGTTAACAAAGCTGGAGGAGAAGAATGTGTCACCAATAATCGACACAAAGAATGCAGTATTTATGGGTCAGTAGGAAAGCAAACTCACTGCGTTGAGTCAGCTATGACTGAGTGACAGGTTGTGTATTAAGTTAGATACAAGAAAGAAGTTTTTTACAAGGAAGCTGATAAAACACTGGAACAGGCTGCCCAGAGCAGTGGAGGATGTCCATCCCCCGGAAACATCCAAGGTCAAGTTGGAAGGGGCTCTAAGCACCTGATACAGTTAAAGATGTTCCTGCTCATTGCAGGGGGGTTAAATTAGAAGAATCTTTCAAGGACCTTTCCAACACAAACTATTCTAATATTCTATGCTTCTATTACCAGGAGGTTCCCCCAAAAAGATTCAAGTCAGTTTCTGGAGAGCTATCATTAGGGGTCACAAAGGAAAATCAGAATTTTTTTATTTCCTCTTTGTTTTTCCTGAGAAATATGAAAGGACAAAAAAAAAAAAAAAGAGTTAACTAAACCTATATGAAGTTTCTAGGAACACTTGCCAGATGTCATGCTCAGAAAGAAGCAATGACAAACAGAAAATGAAGAACATTTCCTTCAAATCTTGGAGTCATCAGCTAGCAAGTCACTCCTAAGTTACCCCTCTTTTTGATAAAAAAATCTCTTTACCTGGTTTATAATATCCACTTCATGAAAATTATAAATGAAATGAGACCTGGAGTCCCACAGAAACCATGTCCAACTTTTTCTTAGTCAGAGAAGAAGAAAACTAAAGCTACTTGAACAACTCCAAAAGGTTGACCTGGCTAATTTCAAATCAAACCCTTGTTTCAGAAAGGTATTTGTTAATATGAGAATGGCCATACCCAACACACACAGACCTTCTCTGAGCTTAAATGTTCAGCTAAATCCTGCATATACCTTCTATATTGAAAGCTTCAAAGCATTTTTAGTACGTGTAAAAAGGGAAAAAACCCATTACTAAAGTCACATAACTGTTTTGATTTTTTTTTGTGAATGACATGATTTCTCCTCATGAGAAGACAGGGCTGGTAGGTTACATTTCCCTTGCTCTCCTCTCATGCCTATATTGTTTTCAGAGTATTTTTGCATTTATAGCTTGATGTTATTTATTTTTGGAACATAAAACCATTAAATTTCTCTCACTGTTTACCCAATGTGGAAGTAATTTTGTTTCCAGTCTATCCAAGTGAAATATACTCAATCCTGTCTAGGAAGCAAACATGAAAATTAAAGTACAGTCTAAAATTTTTTATTATTATTGAAATACATATCCTTTTTTCCTTCACTAAAGTCAAACCATTTCTATTTTCATAATGAAAAAGTATTTTGACATGACTGACTGGTACCTGAAAACCTCAAACAAGTGGTAGTCTGATATAATCACAGTTTGGAGGGAGTCAGAGTACATGTAGACATGCCAAGATGTCAGGGAAAGCTCAAAGCAAAGAGACTTCTTCCACAATGGTCAAAATAAGGTCAAACTCAGCAACAAAAAACAAGATTGCCAGAGAACATCCTAAAAACTGCACAGAGAAACACAAGAGGGCTCACTGCAGACATTTAGCTCCACACTTGGATAAACACTGCCCTGGGTATGATCCCATATGGAGGGAAGCCTAGTACATGAGTGGCTGGAAAAGAATTATGTGGATCTAACTTCTTAAAGTATCACAGAATTTGCATGAATTTTAATTATATACAATATAATGAATATTTTATAAGGTGATCTCTCTTCATAATGGTTTTTTTTTGTTTGTTTTTTGTTGGTTTTTTTTTTTTTTTTTTTTTTTTTTTTTTTTACTTGGAATAACCAGAACTTAGAGATACCTTAGTATGGGCAGAGAAAAAGAATTATTCTACATATCTTTGATCTATCTGTCCATAGCAAGGGAGTTGGACTAAATGATCTTGGAAAGTTCCTTCCAAATCAAGCCATTCAGTGGTTCTTTGGACACTATATAAAAAAAATATATCTTTACAACTTCTATAAGCTCAACATGAACACCTTGCAGACAGTCTGTCTGGAAAAAAGGAGTAAGTTCTAGAAGACAGCACTTCAGTTTGCAAGACAATCAATCTACCTAAGAATTTGATCTGCAAAGGTCCTTTATTCATGACTACTGGTAGGCAGGAAAGTTATAAATAATGTAAAGAAGCTTGACTTCTCAATTTCTCAGTCCTACTCTGCTCAGATAGAGCACCCCCAAAATCTGTCTCCTGAACTACAGGTCTTAAAAGGCCAGAGAGCTCTCCCTACAATGTGTGAAATTTGTTTGGAGGTGTAAATTCAGTTGTCAGACATGACAGTTTTAAAGTGGAAATAAGTGAGACTGATGCTGGAATTTACTCTAAGTGAAGAAAAAAAAAAAAAAAAGAATCTTGCAAGCAAAGAGAAAGGGCAAACCTAAAGCTGCAAAGACAGCACACTCCAGGCAGGACTAAGGAGCAGCTGTGCTCTTCCAGGCCAACTCTTAACTGTATAAAATTTAGACATAAAGATTGAAATTCTACTCTACTCTTTATCTTTAAAAATGAATGTGACAAGTAGATTAAAACTGGAAGAGCAGATAGCCATAATTTCTGGCCATTTTAAGTGTCCACAACAGCTGGGCACTTCCTGAACCTATATGTGGCATATAAAATAACATGAATCTCATCATCTCGGTATCTGTCTCTATCTGACAGAGCCTTTTATTTTTTGATTGATACTTGACATTTATCATACTGCTTGGACAGAGCCAAGTGACAATTTGGAAAGATATTTGCTGGGCTTTCTGTCAGTATTTCATGCTCACACAGCAGACCCCATTAACACAGAATCAGAAAAAAATGTCCCTTGAATGCAAAAAGAGAAACAAGATGAGTTCCCTTCAATTAACTCCATCAATTTTTCAGACGATTTTTAACTCAATTCATGTGACCTGAAAATCTAAAGCAAAGGTTTGTATGCTATTTACCAATGCTGACTTAAGGAGAAACATGAACAAATCGCATTATTTTATTTAGCAGCAGAAATGTATTTACAGGAGCTCTGATCTACTACAGGTTCCTTTGATTTTCAACTTCATTTGGACAACAGGTAAATCTCATAAGTGAATCATAGTTAGAATAGGCCATATATTCTGCTTTATACAAGCAGAAAGCCTACTTTAAGAAAAGTTTAAAAATATAGTGAGATGGAAGGTAGAATGTAGAGCAAGATCAGAAAAATAATGTTCCAGGCTTTCTTCCACAATGTATTTTGGAAAAATACAATATTCACACGACTTTCTATAATATATGAACATGGCTTGTATCACCCAGAAAATTTAAAATTCCAGTATACCTTAGAACAGAACTCTAGATCTGAACTAACTGTTAAGGTAATGCCTGCCTGACTTCACGTCACAGTTATTTCAGTTCTAGGTAAAAGAAGAGAGAAACTTTAGTATATTTAGTGGATTCAAACAGACATGGAGAAACTAAGAAAATATCATGTTTTACTTAATTTTAGATTTTAACTATTTTAAGAAGGTAAGGGCTTTTTTGAAGTTGTCAGTTTTCATTACTGAGGGAAAGATCTGCTGTGAGTAAGTATGGGAATCTTCAAGATGAATGCAGGAAAGATGATCTTTTTACTTAGAAAGTGGTCAGAAGTCCTAGTTAAAATTTCCATCATATCAATACTCTTGGTTTCCAATTTAGAAATATGTGTACATAAGTTGTGTTATTTATGCAATTAAGTCTCATTTAGTTCAGTGAACATGCATTCACTTGAATGATTACACAATTAGACCTCATATTTTGTAGAACTTCATTCACTATACTATCACACACAAAACATAACAATATAAACATATTACTGTTTCATTTTGCCTAATTGCACTTAATGAGAATGCTCACAAGAAGATACAACTTTTTTTTATAGACAGGTTATCACAATACTTGTTCACACCCACTAAATTTGATGAAACTTCTGGCATAGGTGAATGCAACAGTACTAAATGTTGATCGATATAGTTTTTAGTCCTCAGAAAATGTAAGTAAAAGAGGTTCTCTGGTTTGCCCAGAAAGTCTATCACTCATGCTCTTCACTATGTTTATAATTTCTACAGAATATTCTTCCTACACTTACTTTGTTCAAATTCTTAAAAAAACCCCCAAACCAATTGATGTTCTCCACTCTTTCTCCCCAAGAAAGTAATCACAGTGCTTTCCAGGCATACAAGAACAAATAAAGGAAATTAGCATTTACTGCCTTCCAACTCTACAAGGAAAACGTAACAAGGTTTTGGCTGTAATTCCGTTTTCTTTAATTCCTCCATTGTTTTTAAAGTTACTAATTTTCAGAACACTTCATTGTTTTATTTCGTGATATCTTTTGGTGATAATTATACATATCACATGAACTTCAAAAAAAGTAATTCTAGAGTATTCTTTTCTGATAAGAAAATAATGTAATGGAAGAGAGTAAAACAAAGAAATGCCAGATTAAATTTTTTGAAGCTGGTAATATCCAGTTTTTCAAGTTTTCAGTATTGTAAACTAGGACAGTGAGTCTGCAAACTATATCAAAGGTCAAAATACAATTAACTTATTTATAGTTCAAAACATGGTATTTTGCAACACAGTCATGGGAGCAGCCTAAGTATTTGCCATACCAGGGATGTCTGGGAATATCTTCTTATTTTCTTGTGTGTTTACCTCCTTTTAAATCATCAGTTGATAACAGTTTCACTGTCTCTGACAGTAAAACGTGTCTTTTCTGTCCATTTATCTTCAGACTATTCACCACCAAGATCAGTTTATTACCAGTATTTTATAAACAAAAAAATTAAAATAAAAGAGGACTATTAATGATGAGGAGATGTTCATATGTGAATTGCATCTAGTGAATGGTTGTCACAGCTGGAGATCAAACAATAAAAACTCATGAACTTTCATGATAAAGCAAATGTGATGTCTCTATCAACAGAAAAAAAGTGTAAAATAAAACTTATATAAGGTGTGTTCATGCCAAACAGTAATTACATAAACAGTGAAATATGGTTATATTAGATTGTGTACCAAACACAAATTTTGAAATCTTCATCCTAGGTCTGGAGAAAACTTGAAAAAAATAATAATTGCAAAAATAATTTAGACAAAGCCAAGTGAAAAGTAAAAAGCTCTTTTAAAAACAGGTATATGAGGTAGGCTTTTCTATTTTGTTTTGCTGCTTTTTTTGTAACAAGACAGATTATACCCTGATTATTTAGATTTGTATTCACATACATATATTAAAGGGTGCATAAAACCTTTAGAACTCTACCTCTACATGCACAGCATTAGTCAAGACATGAACCTTGACATGGTCACCTGAAAAAAATGTTAGAAAGATTTGGTTTTACCTCTGCCTAAATATATGGAGTTACTGATTTCATATTTTGCTAAATTTATCATAAATCTTTCAATACATATTATGTGAATTTATTTGGACAGAAATCTGAAATTCACGTGTGTTCTTTAAAAGAGCTCATTGTTCATATAAGTGAGAGAAAAGTCAATGCTTTCTGAAATGAAAAGCAGTACAAGTGGTACCATGTAAGCTTACAGAAGGTTGCCAGTTCACATGTATTTCAATTTCTGGTACCAATCACAAGATTTCCTTTCAGAAAATGTTGTTAGAACTAAGATTTATTTACTGCTCTCTGTTTGTTTTGTGACACAAGTGGGTGTTGAAAGGGCACAGTCGTTCTTCAATGCATCCTCAGTCCTTCTAAGAAGTAAGCAAAAGGTTTAAATAACTAAACCTGGACTGAGCACCTGCCTTGAATCACCTCTTGAGACATGATTAAAATATTATATTAAACACTCAAACCTTTCAACTAACTTAAAATAACGGAAATAGTCCCTAAATTAATTTTACTCAACCGTCTGGATTAGAAACTAATCTTCTCAGATGAAATATGGAAACACAAACTCCCTGTGTAACTATATGCTGTCAAAAACTGATCTCCTAAATGGTAAAGAGTTATTATTATGACTGCCACCCAGAAAAAATCATTGGTCAACCAAATGTTTTTTGCTGGGAAGGATTGTATGAACTGTAGGATTGAACATGTGAATTTTACAGTGTGAATGTTAATAAGTCACTGTAAAATACCTAAGTGAATTTCCTGTATATAATGAGTCATTTGCACACTTCAAGGGAAAGCAGCATGTCTCAATGGGCTGGAAAATCTGAGGACTCCACAGCTGAGCTGCAAGCGTACAGACTGATCAGAGGAAAAAGATCAAATGAGAACTGCTCCACTGCTCTAAAGGCCTGCCCCATACACCTCAAGAGGAAGATTCAAATGAATGAGCTGTACTTGCATGTGGGGTCAGGGTCAAGGAGACAGACTTTGCAAAGGAAAGAGAGAGAGAGCAAAAGACGAATTTATACACTCAATGAACAGAAATATAGTGAGTAAAATGTATCAGGATGAAGATGCAGTGGTAATGGGGGTGGGGGTGAGGTAGGGAAGAAAAAAAAAGAAATAGTACAGAAAATTCAAGGAACCACACCTATTGCTTTTTTTGTGTGTGTGTTTTACAGTTCTGGGAGGTTAAAGTGTTTATGTTCAGGCATTAATACTGAATTAGCATGTTATTTTCTGAAGACCAAAGTTTAAAAATTAAAAATCAGTTTTTGAAAAACATTATTTTCAAAGAGTTAGGCAGTATGTCTTACAAACATGCATTGCCTCATAAAATTAGATATGGGACTCCAAATCATAATTTTAAAGAAAATCTGAAAATTTACTGGTTTTGTTCTGCTGGCCCCCCCCCCCCCAATCACTCCCCCTGCCCAAAAGACTACAAAAAACCCCTCAAAAACCCATCACCAGCAAGAGAAAACAAACCAAAACAAATAAACAAAGAAAAACCCAAACAAAGGCAAGCCAAACCAAAACAAACCAATAAAACAAAATGCAACAAACCAGAAACAACCAACACCAAAAAGGTGCCATTCTAGACTTCAGCTCCATTTCCCAGCTCTGTCTGATCTAACACAGTTTCAATTCTTCATCTTGACTATGCCCAAGCCAACCACCCTTCTGGCCAGAGCACAAAATCCCTTTTCCCCATCCATGAAGAGTCTCTCCATAGATGATTTGGCCTGACTGAGCTTGTAGAGAATGCTGAGTTAGCTTTGTAAGGGCTTGAGCTAAGAACAGGATAAAATTATATCAATTAGTCATCAGACTTAACTGAGCCACCTCAAATAACTCTTGCACCACTAAGGGAGAAAGGACAACTTTTGCTCAACTGCTTTCACCATTTTTGTACCTGAAGTCCCCTGGAAGCACTGCAAGTTCAGAGATTTCAAAGGCACTCATCTTCTATTCCATTTTTTTTTTTTTTTTACATAGAAGAGAAAATTGCTCAATCTCCATACTAACTGAAAGTGCACTGGTATCCCATGCAGAGAGAAGTTGCTTTTTAGGACTCAGGGCTTGAAAACAGCTGGGGATTTCTACATTTAAGTATTACCATTAAAGCATTTAGATGCCAGCACAGAAACACCACCATAGCCCAGTGGCTGTATAAGCTGTAGCAATGCTACACACATTTAATTTTGGATTCATGGATAAAAAGAGTTCATGCAAACTATGCTACAGTAGGTGATTCTTGAGAGGAAGAGTGCAAAGAAACAAAGGAGTACTGTATCTTAAATGGGAAGAGATGGAAGAATAAGGTTACTTAAAGATCATTACAAAAATGTAAAACAAGATACTACAAAAGAAATTTGAAATTAGAAAATTTAGCAAATATCTGTTACAATAAAATTAACAAGATAAACAATTGGCTTCTATATTTATTGTCATTGTGGATCTTTGTAAAACTCTATTTTCCATGTAGAAACTTGTGCTAGTTATGCAAGATGCCATAACAGGAGTTACATCCAAAGATCAGGACAGCCACTTAATACTTCTCTCCTATGACACGTAAATTCCTTCTCTGCAAGTCCTCCTACTATGTAAAGAAAAAGATTCTGTAGAATTAATTGTCAAACATCATGGAGACAATTCAAATGCCCCTGTTAACTAATCAAATTCAGGGGGTCACTGTGTAATTCACAAGTATTGACTGCAGCAGATTTAAAGTTCATAAATTTTTCTGAGAAAAACCTGGGTCCTGATACTGAGAAAACTATAGTATTTTGACAAGTATTCTTCAGAGTCTTGTCACCACAACCATAAGGAATAAAATTTTCAGGTTTTACCTAAAATCAGAAATGCTGCTTTGCAATTTCAGAATCTTGCTTTATTCCTGCTAAAATTAGCTGAAGCAGCTGCAGCCACTCACTTTGTATACTAGCTATGAGTACGTGCCAAATATACAAATGTAGAAAACAAAATCCATGAAAATAAAATATTAATCAGAGTTTTGAAGAAATGTACTTGACAACTTTCCTAACTGCCATTAAAATCTGCAGTATCTACAGCTGAAAAAATGGTTGTGCATTTACAAGTAAGCATTTGACATGCTGTAGGTGTTATCAAACACTTAGAGCTCCAAAGTTATTTAAGCAAGGTTAACTGAATCTCTGCAAAACCTTTGAGCTTTGTTATGGCAATATTTAAAGACAACCCCACATAATGCGCATACTGTTGCTTCCTTCATTAAAAAGTTGCATCCCAGCCTTCTGGAAATGCTCTTATCTTTACGTTATCTCCTGTCTGTTCATAAGATAAAGGTTTTGATGCAAAACACTGCTAATACTAAATAAACAGAGGAAATCCTAATTTGCATGTATGATTTTTTTTCACATCAAACATCCATGCGTCATATTGAGAGGGAGGTGTAGACTGTGAGTTTTTGGCTACTGTTGCATTTGATGCAACAATAATTCATGAAACAACACTGACAACTAATATAGCCAAAGGAAATAAATCACCAAGTGTTACTCTAGTAAAACAAACACCTTGCATACCATATCTGATTGTATTTCCTGTATATTATGAACTGGTACCCTCAACCTCTCTGACAGAATGATCAGGGAGGAAAATCCTAGCCCACTGCTAACGACAGTTTCATGCCTGGCAATTACATGTAAAGTCAAGACACTCTATTGGAGAGCAGTCAATACTCTCAGACAAAATCAGATAAAAATGCCACAAAAATATGGTAGAGTTCTGTGACAAGTTCAATGAGCAGATGGGTGAGCAGATAGTGTCTAGGAATATAGTGAGAAGTCTGCTGTGAAGCTATCATGTAACGGAATGGAGTCCACATCCACCAGTGCTGAGGTATTAAGCAGATTCCACAGTGTGAGAAAGGTTACAGGCACTGCGAAACCTGTTGTGAAATGACATGGAAATCGATACTACACCACACAGAATTATTCGGAATACACAGTTCCTAAAGGCAGCTAGGGAATAGATAGTTCCTGCAATGTTGAATAAATTGGTAGTAAAATGGAAAGCACAAGTATGGCCTCTGACTCAGTCTTTCAACAAAACAAGTATCAATAGCAAGTGAAATAGAATCTTACAAGTCGTTGGGAAAGAATCTGAGTGCAAAACATAAAAAGCGTTATAGCTCTAATTAGTAAATTTTAAGAAATATATAGTATAATAATAAAAAAATAGGGAATGACAACAAAGATGACTACTGGTATGAAATACTTTTATATTACTACCTAGTACAGGAGACAAGACAGTTCCCCCAAATAAAGGGGGGAGAGGAAAAAAAAGATAAACTCCCAAAACATTATTGTGAACATTGTTGCTATGTAATGGGATGGTAATTCCCTATTTCTCACAAAAGCAATTAAGAATTAATAATTTCACTGCAAGTGTAAAAACCTCCTTCAGCTACTATTATTTAAACTGTAAACCACTTTGATACAGTACGTTAAAGGAAATAATTAAAGATGGATGAGTTAAAAGATTAGTAAAATTATAATTTAATGAAAGACACCATCAATGTCTCTAAGCAAAATTATCTAAACCACACTGCACTGGAAGATGCTCCTGACTTGCCCTTTAAAGTGCTGTCTATTGCAAGCTTGAGGGATCTATAAAGAAAAGTAATTTTATAGCTGTCCTACTTTTAATATCTTTTCTTTTTGTAACTGTTGCTGCTTATCATTCTCACACAGAGTATTCTTTCTGCAGACATTCAAAACCAATTAGCACAGTGCTGTAGAAATCAAGATATCTTGATGCTGGTTCTGACTCTGCCCAAGGGGTCTCTGTTAAAGCATCTCATTTTCTCCTTCAACTTACTGTGACTGCTGATCTGTGATCTGTTTTTTAGCTCTAACTCAGTTTTTCATATATTCTTATTGTTTAGAAGGTTTTTTTGCCTATTTAACCTGAGCAGTTGTAACAACACCCTGTAAACTGTGGGACTGACCACAGTGACTGGTCCCTTAACTGGGATGTATTCATACCAAAATACCTAATAAAAATGTAGGAGAGGCTTGGACTTGTATTACTCCTAAAAGCTTTACCATCTGCCAATAATTAATTCTGAGCTCTGAAATAGCTAAGAATAAGCTAAGAGAAAGTAGAGGGCTTTTTTGAAGGAGGATCACTCGCTTCTAACAGTGTCTGTTTTGATTGAGGAAAGATAGTTCAAAAGGCAATAAGGGGGAAACCACAGATACTGAATTTCTGGCCAGGTGAATGACAATCCTCACTCCCATTTTTATTTTGTTTCTTCAAATGTAGCCTTTCTATCTAGCACTGCACCTTTTTGAGAACATCTGCATGTTCCAATATAGTGTGTGCTAAACAAAGTGTACTGTTAGGATGAAGATACCACCTGAATGCATCATGTCTTTTTTGAAAAGGATTGTTTTCTGCAGACTTCATGAAGTAATGGAAGTAATAAAACATGGATTTGTAAAGAGCCATTGACACACACACACATTCAAAATGCCTCTGCAACCCAGGAATACACAGGTAAGAAAGGAAGAAGGAAGGGAAGAAGGGAAGAAGAAAAAGAAAGGGAGGAAGGGAGGGAAGGGAGGGAGGAAGGGAAGGAAAGGAAGGAAGGGAAGGAAGCAAGGAAGGAATTACTTCAGAGCTTTTAGCAACACAAAAAATGTGCACCAGAAATCCAGCACTGTCAGTGAATTCAGACACAACAGGCAAACAACCCTACTACAAAAATTTATGCATAAAATAGCCTGAAGAATCTGAAAACTTTGCCAAATAAAACATTTGCATTTGAGGGGAAACAGCTTCAACAGCATGACTCGTGGTGTGGATTCTGCTTCAGCAGTACCAGGTGGTACATACAGCCAGTGTGACTGTATTTCAGGGTCCTAAAGCCAATTTAAAAAATACATATTATTCTTATTTTTTTATTCCATACAAGAAATTTTGGAAAATAATGTCATGAGTGAAATTTGAAGAAAATAGAATGAAGGAAATATGAAATAATTCTCCCATTAAAACATGATCACTATCAGCAAGTTTGAGTGAAAATATTTTTTAAATAAAACAAGAAAAATCCCAACTTACTTTACTAAAAATTGCTATACAGGTATCTTAATAACTATTTAAAAATACAAAGACAAAATCTGGTTTTGAATGCAATGTTTACTTCTCCATAACCAAATTGATGCATTTAATTTCATTGTTCACTCTCTACTTTTGTTTTCAGTATTGTGTTTTTGCTCCTGCTCCAACAAACATCTCAGTACTCATTTGCATCCAGCTTCAGTAGTTGCAGATTTGTGCACTGATGGGCAACAATATGGAAGAGATACATCAAAGAGGTCTTGTGCTTGCATGAAGAGATGAGGTAAGCCTGACCACAAAGGGGTAAAGCAGTAGCCAGAAGTGGTGTAATCACTGCAGGGTGTGTTCTTGCTATAACAATGTCATATCACAGAGTTCACCAGGTTACCAGGACCTCAGCAGACTGCCTACTCAGGGTGATAAAGAGGGATAAAACTGATTCTGAAAAGACTAAAGCAGGACGAGTTCTATTTCAAAAATACTCACACCTGTATTACTGATATCTATGTCCAGAGAAAGCATTTTCTATGCTAATATCCATTACTTCCTCCAGAGCCAAAATAAAACCAGTAAATAACAGCAGTCACAATGAGATCAGTGTAATAACACCGAAGCAAATAACATGTTGTTATCTCAGATGGATCTAAAATGATTAAACCAGAAGGAAGGGAGGTAATTTATTTATCTGTATATGCAATGCAACACTTAGAACATCTGCAATATCACCACACTAGTCTTCTTTTCAGTACAAATAATTTATCTTAACTTTTATTTTTACTAAGCACTGTTTACCCTCTTGATATTACTCAGAGATTTCCAGCAGAAATGCTATTGATGAAAGGAAATAATTTTACAGCAGAAGTGCTGGAAGTTTTTGACAATTTTGGTAAGACTGTCCTTAAAATTTGATCATTTTTTAAAAGGTGGCTGCACACTCCCCACATTGAATAACTCATTTTAGATGTAAGATGCTATTGTAGTGATCTCCTTTTTAATTTGTAGTAACTAATTACATCAAATTAATAAGTGGAACAAAAACTATGCATTGTCCCTCATCCATTCTCTACAGCCTTTGATTACGCCTCTTCTCTGCTTTCATTCTTAATCTGACATAAAATTACTAGAATAAAATATAAGATTTCTTGTGACTAGCATATGTATATTTGAAGGATAGGGCAATTAAGAGGACTCCAGACTACACTTCTGATTTTTTGAAAGTAATATTAACCCTGATTAACTATTTCAGAATGGAACTATCTCTGTTTATTTAACAACTAATTTAACCCTTAATATTTAATTCTTCTTTATTTGAATGGAGGAACTAGTTGGCAAATGCAGTGGCTTGCTTTCTTTTCTTCAGCTGTCTAACATAAGCTCAGGCATAAATAACTTCTCCTTGGGAAGAGGGAGAAGAGTAGGCATCAATCCAGGGCCTTCAGCAATATTATACAAAGAATGTGTCAGAAAGATGCTCTGTTTTTGCGATTTTTTGCTAATATGATGTTTTGGCCCTGGCTGGAAGCCAGTTGCCCACCAAAGCCACTCTATCACTCCCCTCCTAAGCTGGGCAGGAGAGGAAAAACATAACAAAAGGCTCATGGGACAAGGCAAGGACCAGGAGAGTTCAGTCACCAATTATCATTGGGGCAAAACAGACTCAGCCTGGGGAAATGAATTGAATGTATTTACTCAAACCAGAGTAGGACAATGAGAATTAAAAATATAACTGCAAAAACCTTCCCCCCACCCTTCCTTTCATTCCAGGCTAAATTTCATTCAATTTTTTCCACCTCCTTCCCCCAGTGGCACAAAGAGACATGGAAAGGGCTATGGTCACCATCACATTGTGTCTGGTGCTCCTTCCTCTTTAGGGGGAGGATTACTCATACTCCTCCCCTGCTCCAGCATGGAACTCCTCCCACAGGAGACAGTCCTCTACGACCTTCTCAAATGGGAGTCCTTCTCATGGGCTGCAGTTTTTCCCAAACTGCTCCAGCAAGGGTCCCGCATGGGGTCACAAGTCCTACCAGGGAACCTGTTCCAGCATGGGCTCCTCTCTCTGCAGGACAACAGGTCCTGACAGGAACCTGCTCCAGCATGGGCCTCCCACAGGATCATGGCCTTCTTGAGGCACCCTGCTGCTCCAGTGTGAGGTCCTCCATGGCTACAATTGGATATGGACTTCACCATGGACCTCCATGGCTGCAGAGACACAGCTGCCCCACCCTGGTCTGCACCAAGGAATTGCAGGGGAATACCTCTGTCCTTCACTGACCTCGGTGTTTGCAGTTTTTTTCTCTCCTGTATTCTCATTCCTCTCCTCTGGCTGCTGTTGCACTGCCATATCTTTTCTTCTTAAATACATTATCCCAGAAGTGCTCCCACTGTTGCTGATGGGCTCTGCCTTGGCCAGCAGTGGGTCTGTCTTGGAGCCAGTTGGCATTCAGTCTAGGGCACATGGGGAAAGCTTCTAGCATCCTCTCACAGCAGCAACCTCACTGGCTGCCCTGCTACAAAAATCTTTCCATGGAATCCAAATACAGCTAGATGATAACAATATTTCATTATGGTCCTAATAAATGAGTGATTATTTTATCTTTCCATCTTAAATGCCTATTGCACCATGCAATGCATGCAAATATGAATATATAGAGCAGACCCTCAGTTACCACAGAGTTCCATTGAAGGATCCCATCCTGACAGTTCCAAAATGTTATACAGGAGGCTACAGGGTTGTACAATCTAAACTTACCCAACACACAAGTGTCCCTTTATTTCTTCCCCACTTTTACATAAGCTCATGACTAAAGTGGTTTGAGCCTTAAGAAACAGAACCTCCACATTCTACACTCACAAAAAGACAGCCCAAACCACTTCAGATGAACAATGAAGAAAAGGAAACAGTATCACAGCAATCTCTGTGAAGCCACTGGAGAGTGGTTATGGAAGCTGAAGAGAGATTAGAAAATCACTGCAGAAGCAAAATCAACTATGAAGTTAACTGTACTAGAAATGTACTGGAGGAGACTTACATGAGGACTTCAGGCAGGCAAAAATGGACCTAGTGAGGGAGTGAACAAGCTAAAAGGGAGGGGGATGTTTTTTTTCCTTTTGAGGCTTAAAGAAAAAACAAGCATGATAGACCTGAGGAGTTTCAGGTTCACAAAGGGAAACTTTGCATGTCCATGCAGCTATACTTTGCCTTCTGTACTTTGCACATACCAAATGAATTAAGGGATATCTTTAAATTCAAGCTTTACCTGGATTGCTATTTTTTGCACTGGAAACGACTTTGCTCACCAGTGCAATTATTTACCTGTATTTCAGTTGAAATTTTTAAGCACTTTAATTGATGGTGAAAGACAATTTCAGCTCAAGAAAGGAAGGATGTCAGTATATCCCACTGACTTTCAATGCATAATATTCAGCCCAAAGAATGTTGGAACTTGTGCATAACAAACATGCTTCCTTAAATTAATCATGGAATTATTAGTCTCACTGTGAAATTCTATGTCTGCTCATACCAAACATTAAAAATGTCTATTATATTTTTAAATTTATTTATTCACATTTTATTTACTTAGCACTGCTAAGTCAAACATCACTTCCTTGGCGATGCAACATGCCATACAATGTAATTTTATGTCATCACCCTCAGAGATAAGACCCTACATGTTTTGCATAGCTGTGGAGACTTTTCATTTGTGCTAGTAATGACAGATGATGGGTAATTTCCCCCTCCTGTGATGAATATAGCCTTAGTACCTACTTAGTTTGGAAAGCGCACTGACATTTTTCAGGATAAAAGGTCCTCTACGAACGCAGAATATTGCATGTAACACTACATTTCTGTCATGGCAATTATAAGGCTTAAATTATTATGGCCTTAAATGAAACATGACTATTTTGCCACAAAATGCAATGAGAAAAAATTTAGTCTGGATGATTAGATTGGGCTTGCAGTCAGAAATAATAATCAGTGCTTACCATGTGATGTTTTTCAATTCTCTGTATGACAGAAACAGCAGACTAAAATTGTTTTTATGCTTTCCTGAGGGCATTAGATCCCTCCAAAAATAAGGACACTGATTTTTCTAGGCATACATGTGAGAGGAAATAACTGGTAAAGCATGCCCAGAAATATGGATCTATTATTTTAATGCAACATACACAAGGCAATAATTTTTGTTATAACTATTTTGGATCATTTTATCAGTCCAAAAGATAATAAATCAACAGACATATAAATTAATGTTCAAAATTAATTTGCAATAGCCATTGCTTGCTTTGCCAAAAAGGCAGCTCACCCAAAACAGGAAAAGAAAATTGACCCCCCAGCTGCTCCGAAGATAACCAAAAATAAATTCCTTTAAATTGAGTTGGGGGAGAAAAAAAAAGTGTGACAATCTCCATAGAACTATAAGAAACAAAAATAAACTAAACAAGTACTTTTAACTGCACACTCTGAATATGAATTTAGATACATTAGTAACATGGGCGTCCAAGCTTAGAACGCTGTTTATATGATGTTTGATTTCACCGTGACACTAAGATTTAAATTTCTTCTATTTATATGCTAGCCTTGCCTAGAAGAATGTTTTTCTATATATCTAATTAAAAAAGTAGTTTTTTAGGAAAGTAATATCTCAAACAGATATATCCCTTGTCTTTTCAATTAATATGTCAATGAAATCTAAAACATAATTTCATTTCAGACCAGTTGCTAAAAAAAATAGCTTATTTAAATAATTTGACTCAGTTATCTTTGCATCCGAGACCTAGTTAATTGAATAAGCCCATTTTAATTGATAAATTGAATTATAAATTTGACAAATAGTTTCTTTAACAGGAATACGTATCAGGTGAGTTTGTAGGGTCAGCCTTGTAACAGGCAGCAATTTACACATTAATTAGCAGCTGTGGGACAAAGACTAAAAAGGCATGAAATGTAACTGTCATATTGAGAATACACAATTGATGATGTTCTTTGAGAGAGATGTCAGTTTTTCTCTTGTTCTAAACACACCAGAGTTCCTATTTTTCACTTCTATAAGAGTTTTCTCTCTTACCATGTACATTTTCAGTCATCAGTTTACTCCCAAGAGATATAAGAGTATTATCCATGTGTAACACAGCGTTTATTTTAAGTCCTGTTCCCCCTGTATTCCCCTGTTGTCATCACTTTGCCTGATTTTAACATTAATTGATAAGCAGGTTTTGCTATATATGTGATCTGTGGAGATTTGCTTCTTTTGAAAAGGATAAAACCACTGTGGTGTTAGGAAACACATACGGCAACAACTAGATCTCATTAAAAGAAAGTAGTATTTAATGACAGTTAAAGGAATAAATAGCCTGTCTGGCAGTACTATATTTCTACTCTATGGATGGCCATTCCAACAGACAGTCCTCAAAGAGTTTAGACACTATGCTCACAGTAGAGTGGATTTATTGTGGACAGATGTGGTCACATGTTTCAGTACCCCTTAGGGGAATTTTTCTCCTTAAGTGTATAATAAAATGAAAGAGCAAACCATCAAAGACCACTACTAGAATATGCACATAAAGATGTGCACAGGCACACACACATCTCATTCTGCAAGCTTTCAGCAGGTCTGGGTCAGCCAGTAAACGGATCTTAGCCCTGTGAGGCTTTGATCATCAATCCAAAAATACAATCTATAAATTATAATCAGCAGAGACATAAAGCAATAATTGCAACTAAGGAATTTCAAAGCAGTCCTGATGCCAAAAGGATTTCATAGACACTGAACAGTTTTTTGAGCAACACATGTTTTTCAAGATCTGTTTTTCCACAAAAGATGCTGAGGAAAAAAAAAAAAAAAAAGGCTAAATCGGTCTAGTCTATACTTGAATTACTGCTGCTTGCCCAGAGGATTGAAAAGTCAGAAATAAAATGGGTCTGACCACTGGATGTCACTCTTGACTTAAACCTTGTTACATTAACTGTGTTTCTGGCAAAAGAAAATTCTGGATGCTTCTGTAATTGTGTCTAAATTGCAGCATGGCTGAACCTTCAGAGGGATGACTGAAGGTTGAAACGGCTGCTCTGCCAACAAATTCCTGAATAATCTTACTTAGATCTTCCTGGATTTTGCCCCAGTTTCCCAATCTGCAAATCATTAGTAAAATGAAACCACTCTTTTTTATCCCTAAGAGATAAGGGATTAAGAGTAAAAACTAATAAAACAGAAGACCTGTGGCTGAAAAGCACTGTGAAAATCCTCTCACCAATACATACATAATCTAGGAAATGTAGTTTTTACAATACTATGGTAGTGTATATTACGTTAGAGTATGGAATGACGGAAAGGTTTGGGTTGTAAGGAACCTTGGAGATCCTTTAGCTCCAATCTCTCTGTCAAGTGCAGGCATACCTTCCTCTAAAACCAGGCTTCTCATAGCCCCATCCAACCTGGCCTTGAATACTTCCCCAGGGATGGAGCATTCACAGTTTCTCTAGGCAACCTGTGCCAATGCCTCTGAATCCACACAGTAATGCTCTGCTTATGTCTAACCTAAAACTACCCAACTGACTACTACTGCAGAAGTACTTCTCAGAACTTTTTGAGTACTCTTGTTGATACTGTGATTACTACTGTACTTTCCTATAGGTAACATGCACTTTTGGACAGCAGAGAGTTCCACCTTTAGTCAGGGTAAATATATAAAAGTAGAAATATAAAGTTTCATGGAATAATGCTAATAGAGTTTACTTAGATCTGATGGTTATCAAATGAAATATTCATTTGACAATTGAAAATTAAAATTTCTATCATATTCAATTCAGTCATTTCACTAAATTTTGTTGAAAACACCACAATGTCAGTGTAGAATTTTTGTGAGATTTACCAACACTTACATACCGGACCTTACTGGAGAACATCTCTGAGAAAATTTCTCAGTGTGATTTCTCATTAGATTGGGGCCCTCTGTTTCAGGATGGTCTTGGATGGCAAATCAGCGGCAGGTGGTCCCTAAGCATGAGTCAGACCTTGCAGTATCAAAAACCACATCCCACTCAACCTCAAGCCCTAGTTGTCACATATTTTTAGAGCACCTCACATGTTAGTAGTCCATTAGTTTTACCTGGACTTTCAATTAAATGGATTTTTTCTAAAGAATCCAAGTTTGGTTTCTGTAGCTGTTCTCCACAAACTAAAAGAAGACAAGGGAAAATCAGGTGGTGATCCATGGTCCTGACTGGGCTCCTCCCATGAGAGCTGGAGAGCAGCCTGCCCCACCAACAGTCCTGAGATCCATTGTCACTGCATCCTCACAGAGGCTGCGGGGCTGTGTACAACAGAGCCATGGGGTATCATGTTGGGAAGAATGTTTTAGGCTTCTAAAAGATTTATTATGGGATGGTCAGCAGAAGAACCAGAAGGGATCTTGTTGGACAGAGGGGAAATAAGTGTGGAGGATAGCCAAAAGAGCATGCAGCACAGCCAAAAAAAAAAAACAAAAAAAACGGGGCAGGGTAAAAGGGACCATTCAAGTGCAAACAGGGGTGATCAGGACCCTTATCTGATGTGCACTGTACTTAATCAGTGTGGTCTGCTTTGTCTTCTCATTAAACCCCATTTCTAACTCTTCCCTTGGGCAAGGGACCCTATTCTGCATGTGTCTGGCCATAGCAAATCTACACACTAAGCAGCTGACATGGAAACTACTGATCATGGGGCCTCATCTGTCTTTGGAAAATGCACATGAAGACAACATTTCCCTCTTGCTTTGCCCCAGTACTGTAAAATGGAAAAGGCTTTTGAGAGTACTGAAGCCATTTACAGGAAAATTGACTTCAACAGTGTTTGTCTGCTAGAATCACATGGATTCTCCCTTACTGCTTCCTGCATGCAAGAAGAAATTTATTGTCAGTAAGCGCAACAAGGGGAAGTGAAGCCACAACTCCATAATAGTTTTCCTTGTGTCAGAAGCTCACAGTTCATTTAGTGCCACTAAGAGATGTACCACATATAGAGACAAAATTCTAACCATGGTAGGATGGTAGCACCTCACATCTCAAATAGTCAGTGTTGTCCTTCAGGATTTGGTGTCTTCTCCTACTTCCTGCTTACAGCAAACACATTATATGTATGCTAAATTATATGTTTGCTTTAAGCAATTAACCATGGTCTAAAATATGACCAAGCCTTTCCTAGAAAATACCCAGCAAGTATTTTTCAGTGGTGGTGATGATGAATGGGTTAAACACCCCAGTTAATGAGAAACATTATGTAGGGTAAGTGACCAAACTCATTGGAACTAGAACCAGGGAAAAAATGGGCAGGAAAACACGTAGAACTAACTACTCCTTTTGTTACAGACTTAACATACAGAAATACCAAACATTTCTTGTATTTCTCATTTCCACAGAAAATTCCGTTTAGATTTCTTTCTAAAATACTATCAGCCCTACTTTTTCTGACAACAACTTCTCAAAGATGGCTCTGAAATGAAAATATTAATATATCCTATTCACACTAGTCTCCTGTGAATGAAAGACTCCATAGTTTATATTTCTCCATTTCCTGTTTATTCACTTTCTCTTCTCTCCAAGTACAGAAATCCTATTATGTGTCTAAAATTATAATTTACTATGCGACATTAATAAGCAGTCTACTGGCTGTTAATATCTGCCCTGGTACAGTCATTGCACTTGATACATGCCAATAGTACCTATAGAAATACCTTACCTATAAAAAATATATACGCAGAAGTCCAAATTGGTCGAATGGTCTGTTTATCACTAACAGTTTGACCAGCTTGTTTTTCCTAAAATCAGACAAAACATGGTTTTTCTTTCTATGAAACAGCGAAGATTTCCTATAATGGCAAGTTTCCATGGAGAACATATGTAAATTTTGTCAGTTTGAATTTTGGAACTCTTGGGCAATGAGATTTGTTTGCTAATTCAACATTGCAAGCAACAATACCAACAAAAAGAACCCCAAACCAAAACCATAACAGACAAAAAAAAAAAAAAAAAAAACAAACCCAACAACAAACTTCCCCCCCCCAAAAAAAAAGCAAACTAAAGAAAAAATAAGATAAATTCCTTTTTATCTATAAAGAAGAAACAGTAGAAGCTGCAGGGTACTGCCACAGATAATGTGGTTACTGCCTTCTTCTGTGTTTCCTAGCTTCTACAGGATCCCAACAAGTGGACAACCTGGAAAGCCACTGTCACTAGTCGAATCTAGCATTCCAAGGCATGCATACCATTTCTGTGTCTTCACGGATCTAAACACAAGATACCTCAATATGTCTGTAGAAAACATTAGAATTATTTCAAACTGGCTGTAACACTTGATTGTTTATGCATGTGTTTTGGTGCCAAGCAGATTACTCAGACACAAAGATGATGTACTGAAGCATCAACCTCAAACTTTACATTTACTCTGGCTGAACACAAGATGGGATTTACTGTATGATTCAATTTGAGAACTTAAAGGCTGTGGCTAGTACCATGAAGTTTAATTTAATATAAATATTATACACCTACCAATTAAGGAATGGAGAAAGTCATAAACAGATCATCAGAAAGCCCCTCAGTATGCTAAAATCCAAGCAAGAAACTGAGATGTGACAGGACCTAAACTGCTAAATTGAATTCAGAAATTAATGCATAGGCTATGGAAAGAGATATATTTTCTGTCTCTATACATGATTAGACTTGTATTTAGTGATTTATATTTCACTGCTAGGCTCTAAATTATTTGGGGCTTTTTATTTTATACTAGTAGGAGGCATGAATACAGAACTAGAAAAGAAGTAGGATCAGAGTGTGTATAAAGATTTTGATTCACAAGCACTGGCTTAACATTGTGCTTAAATAAAATTTAATTAAATTATTGTTGCTTACAGCTGATTTTAATCCTGTCAAGAATGTAATAAAGAATGGCTTTACATCAAGCAAAATACTTTTAACTCCCTTTGAGTAAACTACACAATATTTAAGCCACAAGATATTTCTCATTCAAAAGGTAAGTTTTAGAAGATATTTTGTTATTTCTGAAGGCTAGTATTTTATATTATCAGGAAGGAAAAAATCATGTATTGTTTTCTTTAGATATCTGCTTCTCTTGATAAAAAAATAAAAGATTACAAAAAGTATTTTGCTCAAAGGAAAAACTGATTATTGCAATCAACTTCATCATATAAAGCCACAAAAAGAACAAAATAACAAAATTAGAAAAGTAGTACACATCATTAGCATATTAAGCACTTTACCCTTTCCCAAACTGAGAAGGTAAGTATTCTGCCATGGCCTAAAGAGGTTGCATTTCCACTATTTAAACTGAAGAATTTACTTGTCCTAAAGGTGAACTCCTGTATTACATTATAAATCCCCTGGCCAATACCAGGTCCATCAAGTCTCATGGACTGAGAACAAGCTTTATACATGTGTTTATCATCCCCTTCAATGCCAGTCACTTCTGACTTTGTGCTGCCACAAATGCTGGATGAAACTTAAGCTTTCCCACTATTGGAGAAGTTTCAGTGTGGCATGAATCCTAGGAGGGCAAGGTGAGAATCCAGAAGATCACTCACATGTATGTGAAAAAATATTTTCTTAGTCTTGGTGGGGTGGATACAATTCAATCCAACTTCCTGGTACTACTGGAGACGGGGGGATGTTGGGGTTTTTTTGTTTGTTTGTTTGTTTTTTAATTGGTTTGGGGTTTTTTGTTTGTTTGCTTTTATGTGTGTATTTTGTTGTTGTTTGTTTAAAATTGTTTAAATGTGAGGCAGTATTCCAGGTCTCAACTCCCCCATCCCGTGCTCTCAGCTCAAGCATGGGGAAGCTGCACTAACAGTACCTCTCTAATGCATGGAAGAGAGTCTGCCCCACCCCTGCCAGCCACCACTTGCTGCTGGTTTTCAGTATCCATTTGAAGATAGTACTCTAATTCCAAATCCTTAGAGTTCTAAAATTTTTCAAGAGAGAAAGTCAGAAGACAATTCTACACCTGCACGCCAAGGACAGTTTTTCATACATCAGTAGGAAAATGCAATGAATAAATTTCCATCATGAAATTGTAATGGAATTTTAAAAGTAACTATTGGCAAAGGCTTGCAAGTTCCAGATACAGGAAAACTCAGCCTTTTAGCACACAGCTATTTCTCATTTACATGCACAAAGAACTGTTTATGGAAATCAGTAGATGCCCATTTCTTCTCTCTTGCATAAGACTGTAAATGAGAAACAGTCTATGCTAACGATTTTTTGCAACTATCTTTGCTGGTGTCTGAGAGCTTCACGGATAATCAATTTTCACAAGACTTGTGAAATAAGCAGTTGCATGATCTGTCTGCCAGAGACAGATTCATGCCAACATACATTTTATTTTGGGCACAAAAAGAAAAACAGCAAACACTATGGGGTTTGGGTTTTATTTTGTTTTTAAAACACTTGATGTCACAGAGAAAGCTTTGCTATTTAAAACATATCTTTCCCTTCACTGCAGCTGCAAGGGTTTCACATATCTGCCTAACAAAGCCTAGATTTTCAAGGCAGTTCAACAGGTTCTATTTTGAATTAGTATCCCAAACATCTCTACCTATAGCAAGCCAAGAGGTAGTCTCCTTGACTTCAAACTTCAGTATTCTTAGTCCTATACAGTGCAGATATGAAAGAGAAAATCATAGCAAGAAGGGACTGTTGAAATTTATAACACATAATAAAATTCCCTCTTCATGTCCAAAGAATTATCTAGTATCTTCAGTAAAGCAAGTAATTTCAAAGTAGTTCAGTCACTCATTGATCTGATGATGCCAGATGAAACCCTTCTAAAGACTTCTCAGACTAAGTATATTTTCATACAATGCAGTAAATGGACTTGTCTCAGTGAGTATTCAGTCAAGACCTTTTCAACTCAGCCCAGAAACACTGAATAAATTATATTAACTTGAAATTTCATAAAAAATACCAACTATCTTCTGCTGGACACTCTGGCATGTTTTGCCTACTCAACATCTGTGTTGCTAGATTAAAATGTTCTTTGAGGCACAGACTGTTTTTATGCCTTATGCAACATTCTTCATGCTTAGCAAGTAAGAAATGTATGTTTTGTGTATCCACTATTGGAAAGTAGTTATCATCTATTAAAGGGTTTTTTTCCTTCTAGTTTTAAATGGCATAATAGAAGAAAGCAAGATTTAGCTGTAAATCTTACTAGAAGAACAACTTTCAATTCTTTATTGTGGTATTTTCAGTTCATGCTTAAGGTCTTGCTTAGAACAGGGAAATGGTTCATTTTCAGCTGCATTAGGTCTACTGAGCTAGACCAATTCAACTTAAAAGCTCAAAACCCAGCAACTTAGGCACAGTTCCACTCCTTCTGGTCCACTTTTTTTATTCTTTTTTTTTTTTTCTCCATAAAAGCACCATCTTTCAGAATTAAAAAAAAAAAAAAATTGCATGTGGTCAGCCAATGTGAAAAAAATCATTTTTTTTCTTCTCCCATGTTTTGCAAACACAAGAGGAAATAGGATCATTGTTAGGCACAGACATGGAAATTAATTCCTGCTGTCATAAATTTTGCATAGGCAATTAAGTCGTCCTTGAGAATTAAATCTAGTGGGACAAATCTTCAAACTCTAAAAGCTTGGGATTTTTCTTTATGGGTAGAATAATGAATTCAGCAGTTCCTGCTGGGACTGTGATTATAACCAAAGTGATCAAAAAATCTGTGTATGCACAAATACATGGGCGCTACCGACTTTGGCTTGGGGCTGAAAGCATTTTATTCAATGCTGTTTTAGGACAAATTAGACAAACAGCCAAACCATGGTGACTTGTCATAAGTGACTTCTCCAGCTCAGGGTCATGGGAGGTAAGGGAAAGATAAGGAAAACAAGAAACTTGTGTTAAATACTTGGATATGTTCTACTGTCAGGAACAAATTCAGGTCTGCTTGTTACAATGTTTATATATAGTATACATACATAGACAGAAATATTGCATTTTCTAGATCACAGAACTTATATACACACACACCACATTTAAAGACTAGTATGTTTTTTTAAAAAACTGATTTAGGATTACCATAAGAGAGGAAATCAAACAGGAAGTAGCTGACAAGAATCTGTATATTAAAGAAAGTGCTGTAGTGCTCCAAACTGAATTTGAGACAAGCTACCACTCTTAGCATTTCTGGTTTTGTTCTTCTCACTGCTAAAAAAATTACAATCTAACAATAAAATGCTTTATTGGTGACTACTTTACAATAGTGTCTGTGACCTGGGAAAATGATGGAATCCACTGAAGAAAGAACAGTTTTCCTTCCATATAATCTACAAACTGATGCAAATTTAAAACTCAGGAAGTTAATTTTGGCCTAATTTCCTTTGTCTAAATTCAAAGTTGCATATAAGATCTTGTAGAATTCTGTATGTTACACTCAGGATCTGCTGCAATTACAGTTAACAGACTTCCCTGAGAGACTGTATGTGTAATTTAAAGGTGACCCAGGTTATTGTCTTAGGCAGATTTGCCACTGGCTCATTATGAAAACCATAAAGAATGCTGTGACCTAATGGCAGATGTACCAATAAACTGATACAGAATGCTCTGCCAATACCCAAACTTATATGCTCAAAAGAAGTAGCCTTGGGGAATTCTGGTCCTCAAATGCCTCAAAGCATTTTGTCTGGTTCAGCCATTCAGCCTGATTCTGGGGGGAATTTGGGTGACGCTGGTGTAATAGGTGGAACAAGACTGAATGGTATAGTCATAGACATGATGAAGTTGGGTGGTCAAACATGGCAATTACATCTATGTATAACGCAGAGCATACAAGCTGAAAACTGTGAGTTAAGAAAATAGAAAGGCCAGGGTTATTTTCATTTTAGAATCTGAACGGTAATTAGCAGTTACATAAATGTTATTTCTTTCTTGGTTTTGTTAGCCAAGTCAGTATTAACAAGGGACCCAGATATTCAATACTTACATTTATCGGCTCTGTGAAAGTTAACTTTGGTATTAGGAAGAACATGAAAAGCTCAATACAGGACCATATGACATATGATGGGCAGATAAGGGAATTGGTTTATGCAGACTAAAGAACGTTAAAGGCAGGAGGTAACTGATATGCTCCACAACAAAAAGAAACTTGAAGAAAAGACAGTGTCAGAGTTTGCTCTGAGGCATAGCGAAAGGACACTACTATTACAAGTAGCAATAATCACAATTCCTACTGTGCAAAGGTAAAAATATCCTCTTGGGGTCATCAGCACATGGACAGAGCTCCCAAGCAGTACCTCCTTGAAGGTTCTCACAACTCAGCTGAGCAAGCTTGACCTTATTTTGAAATTTGTTTTGCTTATCAGGAGGCTGGACTAGATGAGCCCCAGATGCCTACAACAGTGAAAAACTTCTTTCTCATTATGTTCAAGACATTAAGTAAAGTTCTTCACACACATGCATCCAGACAGAGGAAAATAAAAAAGTCTATGGCCCTGGAAGAAGGCAACAATTCAAATATTGGTGCACTTCTCCAAATACCACTGGCAACTGATAAGGGAAAAGACATTCTACATGTATGACATTCAGACTTTTTATCAACCAGATAGTTTGAAATCCATACATGGCAGCAACACATACATGGATACAACAACACCAGTAAGGCTGGGGGTAGTGCATATTTAGTGTTGTATGAGTCTGGCTCAGTCTACCAGACTGTTTCAGAATAACCATAAGAAATAAAAGTTTTTACTTCCTGAGAAAAAATAAAAATCCCAAAAGGCAAAAATCTGTAGAGAAAACTAATACAATTGGCCAGACAAGGACACAAAAGCAATAAATGTGGAGACTTTTGTGCAAAAAAATACATTGGACTCTGGGGTGGTAACATAATTTCTGTTCAGTGTTTTGCTTTGTCTTTAAGGGGAAAGGTTTGAAAGTTATCTGCATGAGATGATTCACGTTTTAGAATAAGCATAATCTATAATTGCAAAGCCTGTTTGTTTCCTTGTGTGATATACATTATAAATATGAATTTGGTTTGAACAGTTATCTGTATTTCCTGATTGTATTTAACTGCATTTTTAAAGCTGTAGCTTTAAAGCTGTAGCTTTAAAAATGATATGTGTTTCTTTCACGTATTTCTAAGGACTAACAAGTACATTCCTGATCTTGGTAACAGCACTAAGTGTTGTAAAGAAGTAGCCAAGAACACTGTATGGTAGCCTGTTTAGAGGGAGAAGAAGATGCTTCACAAGGGAATCACAAGCGAAGTGCAAGCTGAATCCAACATAGTTTCCACGTTTGCCATGACAGCAATTGCAATATAGCAGCATTGCAATAGCAATGTTATACTTAAACATTAGAAAATACATTGTAGTAAAAAACCCCAAATAAACCTAACCAAACAACAAATCAAAACACCAAAAAAAGCTAAGAAACCCAATTGAACAAAACAACAACAAAAATAAAAACCCCCAAACCCAGAAGTGTAAGTGGGTGGACAAAGAGTGATTTTTTTTCTCCTCTTTGTCCTTAGTCTGCGGTAGGAATAGGGAGTAATATTCAAAGAACATCCACCTTTAAAGTCTCTAGTGTACTATTTAAGAGCGAAATATTTCAGATAGATTACACAAACTGCTGCTTATTTAGTAAAGACAGAGAATCTGAATAATCTCTTAGGGGAATCATCAGCTTTGATTTTCTTTCTACTTCTAGAGGTCATTGCTTCCTACCTCCTGCAGTTAAGCACAGCAGTTTTGTACAGGGCCATTACAGCAAATTATAAAAGAAATCCAGATCCTCCAAATTCATTATCTCCATTTCTCCTCTCACAAAAACTAGTAATCCGAGGCGGCACCAGATCTGCTCTCTGCCCTGGTACAGATGCGAAACAAGATGTTAAATAATGCTCTATCTCTATGTAAAAATACATTACCAGACACAGCAAACAAAACATATATCTCAATTATGGGTAAAATACTATTGCTTTATTCATAGTTGAATAAAAGAAATACAGTAGAACAAAGACCAAGTATTCAAATATAATTGAGTTTTTTTAAGCTTTTCCATTGTATGTGGCACTTCTTTCAGACACAAAACCTCTATTTCTGGTGAAAGAAGCAAATTAGTCCTTGCTTTCCCGCTAATGCTATCTGTTACTAATTGCAATCATTCCTTCCAGTGCAATAACATTAAAAAGATGCAGGAAGCCCAATTCCTAAAGCATTTTTAATGCAACTTCCATTCTAGGCAGTGTAATGACATTAAAACTCTCTGATGTACTGTGCAAATAGGTAGAGATGCACCATGCCTACTCTGGCTTCTCAGGGAGACTGAAAGCAATACAATATTGATGAGGTGGGATCTGGCAATGAAGAAGATTCCCTTTTGCTGAAGCAGCCAACTGTTACAAACTAATTCACAGAGCTAGCTCTCTTCTGACAAGTCCCTTCAGTGCAGCCTCCACTGACACAGAAAGTGACAGGCTTAGGAGCTGTGTCTCCGGCACTGTCTCTGCTAATGTCCTCATGGGCTACCCTGGCAGAAGATAAACAAAACAGAAACACTGATGTTATCTGAATATCGAGCCCAAACAACAACATCTGCAGCATTACACACACACAGTTGGACTTTTTTGTTTGTTTGCTTTTTTAAAGCAGGGGGAGAGAGAATGTTATTAAAAAATTCGGTCCTGATTAACAGTATAGGAAAGACATTCACTGAGGAGTCCCAGAAGAAGGAGGGTCTCCTGGGAACAGAGAGCAGCTGTGCTGGCAGCTTCTCACTGCCTGTTGCTCTGTCAGCCAGCAGTGGGGCTCCCAAGGCCAGCTGGGGACAGGACAGAAGCATGGGCACATCTCTTCTGAGCAGCCTCCCCTGCCAGGGCCACACTCCCTGAAGAGCAGAAGGCTGTTGACTGCAATATGAAATTGGAGTACGAGCTGCTGGTAGGGAAATCATGCAGATGCTGCTGCTGCCCTGGCAGGCAGAGGAAGCAAGAATACACTTGCTTCCTGTGTTACCATGACAGAAAATCCCTCACCACTTCTGAGGATGATGACCCACACTAAGGGAGAGAAAAGAAGCGCACCCATTTTACAAGTAAATATGAATAAATAATTTATATACAGTGCATTTCAATCACGTAAGTCTATGTGCGAGAAGCAATGATATATCATCATTTTTTCCACTGCTTTTTCCAACCCTGTTGCAAGAACTTTGAGAATCTGACTCAAAAACTTGTCATGCAGAAACAATAATGCATAGAGAAAACTTTTATACACGACACTTATTCAGAATTAACCTGCTCACCATAGCAAAGGATGACTTGAGTCCTACCTTCAGCAGGATGACAGTAGTCCTACCTTCAATTATTGAACTGTGTCTGAAACAAATTTTTATCATAACCCAAACACAGCTACAACAAAGGAAAAAAGCATCCCCCTTTCAAAAAGAAAAAAAAGGTAAAAACACAGCTAACTAGTTTTATAAGAAATTGTTAGTACTCAGATAAACATGCATGAGAAGATTATTCAATTCTATGAAGAAAAGAAGTTGTGTTGGATGGATAATGAAGGTCAAGTTTAAGGAGGCAGATTAAACACAGGTGGCCCACTCAGTTACATTTAGAGTGTTTACTGTATTCCAAAACCTCGAGTTCTGACACAGCCGAAAAGACATCTTGTGTATGAGAGTGATATCTGTACTACCTGTTTTGAAGAAGAGATTAAGATAAATGCTCATGAAGATCGCAGATCATAAATGAAAACTGAGAAAAACACTGAGATTTAGGTGGAATATGAAAAACAAGACTTAGTTCAAAATAGTTGTACCATTCACTCTTCCATTAGACATGACTACTATATATGCACATGATTATGTCTCTGCAATATGCCAGACATTTACCATGCAGGGTAAAGCTGAATCTTTTCCATTTATATCTTCTGTAAGATATTTTCAACAGTTGTACAAAGGTGGAAACATTAGCCAGAGACAGGATGCTGTTTTGAACATGTCTTTGCTTTCTGAGACTTATACACCTTAAAACAAAACAACTTCCACCTCACTTTCTACATTCAGACTCTCAATATGTTCCAATATTTAGGAAAAATTTCACAAACACAACCTATACTCACAAGCAGAGAAGCTTTATCAACTCCATAGGATTAGCATCATCAGGTTAAGAGGTCTCAAACTTAAGCCTCTTTATGTTCAAGTCTATTTAGGACATGTATACTATAGATCACTGTCTGCCTCAAACTTTCAGCATGACTCACTTTTCACAAAGAGCTGTGCTACATGGTTTAGAAAATGAAAGAAAGGAAAATGTAGGACTTTTATGAACAACCCTCTACACACTGAACAGCCATTCCTAGAAATGTGTAGACCTGCTGTTGATGAGCAGCTATCTGTAGCCTTAGCAATCAATCCTCTGGGTACTCTACACCCAGAGATGTGATCTGCTTGAGCCTAGCTCTTGTGGATGCACAAAAGGAGATTATATGCACTGCACTCCCACTTTCCTGAAATCCTGTGCAAGGTGTATTCAGCCTGTATTACTAGGTGATTAAACACTGTGCTATAACCTCCACTGGTGTCCCAATGGGTAAGGTAACAGTTTCTTCAAAAGTGAAAAATAAAGGAGTTTAAAACTAGGCTAATGTCCTTTACCTCCCTGAGAAACCAAGAAAGGCTGTTCCTGTTCCTGTCAGCATCCCTTCAGTGGCTGAGAAGGAGTTGTTAGCCCTTTGCATGTGCATTTGGTGAGAGGGAAAGAACACTACTGCAAGGTCCTCTAAAGGAAACCAGTCAGCAATAAAGTATCAAGCAATCTCATACACATTTACATCCAAAATCTGCACCCTTCCAGATACAGTCTGTAAGTTAGCCAGTGCTTATTACTCCATTTATTAAATGGAAATTGGTATTTCAAACAATATTTCAAATGCCTAAGCACTTGTAAGAACGTCTCTCACTGAAAGGCTCTGTAGAAAAGACCTTTGGAGATAGAAAAAAGGAAAAAAAAATTATAAGATGCACAGTATCTTTGCTTGTGTTATGAATGCCATGAAAGAATGAGAATGAAACACGTAAATATTTATGTAGCCTGTCTCACCAACCTGTCTCACCAAAAAAACCCCGAAAACTCAAAACAAACAAAACGCAAAAAATCCCAAGATATGAGTGAAATCAGCAGAAACCAGGTGGGTTGACCGTGGGATGTGTTCCAGTATTGCTGGCTGCTACATGTTTTACACGCTATGAGAGATCATGAAAGATGCATACACTATTAACTCACATGAAGGCCACTTTAACAGTTCACTTCTAACTCTGTCTGGTTCTGCATTTACTTTTCACTCATGAAACAAACAGTTGAAAGAGCTTTCCTGTTTCTGTGTGTCTTTGAAATATCTGTTTGGGTTCTATTTCATTAGGGACAAAATCATCAAGATTTCTGTGCTGGTAATTTTTAAAAAGCACCATAATGTTCTCTGAAACCATTTATGGATTTAGATATATTAATTTCTGTGGGAAATTAAATGATTACTGGGCTTTGGGTAAAAGAAAAGGTCAGGGGAGGAAGCAGGAATTTCCAGAACAGAGGACCTAGAAAAAAGGTCTTAGAAAAAAGACCTGAAAAGCATCTAATAGCCTTTTTTTTTTCCCTTGGAACTTCTTTTAGAGATGGAAGTAGAGCTAATGCTCAGCAGAGTCTCCTCATACTTGAGTCTCATACTTGCACATCTAATTTTTTTTCCTGGTAGCCATGATAGAGCCAAAAAGGCTACTCAGACCTTTCATTTGGATTCCAAAGCTTCGTCTGTCCCAAGTCTTCCCCCAAATTCTTCTTGAAATGATTTTTCACTTTCTTTTTCCTTGTCACCTGCACGTTGCCTTATTTTGATGATCCCAGATTTCATACCTAGTTCATTTTTCTGTATATAACTAAGAATAACTAAGAATTCAGAAGAACAAAGATACTTCCCATCTAAGTCATAAAGAGAGGTCAGGTATTGTATTTTAAAATCCTGACTGAAACACTTTTCCTGCTACTCTAACATGGCACAGCAAATGAATAACTGTACCAAGTGGAACAGTTCTAGTGAGGAGTTTGATTGTTTATGGTTTTTAACAGCTGTAGTCTTCCTGGTTCCAATAATGCCCAAAAATTCCTGGATTCATTACAATTGCTCCTAGTACTGCACACTGTGTCTGGTTTTGCTTGCAAAATCCTATCCTTCTTCCCATTGAGTAGAGCAGAAATGGAAAGCCTGGATATTTTGCAAATGAGGTTCTCAGCCTGAATAACATGGTGATAATGTTTTACAATTTTTTAATGTTGTAAAAATAACATTATTCTGCCTGGCTGACATCAGTTGGGATAATGCTAGTTACAAGTTACTATAAATTAACTTAAATTGTGAGGATTATTAATATGTACTGCTGTATTAAATTCCACTGCAATTCTGCCTGAGTTTAATGAACAGAGAGATGTGTAAAACAAGATACAAGTCAATAAAATACAGTTTCTTCAACAGATGGAAACAGAAAGATTTGTGAATAGAGAAGGAATAATTCATGGCATATAATGAGTGGATGTTTCCCTTACTTTCCATCCAAACAACTTCAGCAATCAGCATTCTTCCCTACTAGTGGGAAGAAGTGGTTTATACATGAGTAAGAAATGTATGAATTAGGGAAAATGACCAATAAGGAAGCAGGAATTTACAGTTGACACAGAATTGTCATTGCCACAGTATGAGATTGTACATGGCTTTTACGGAAGCTGTCTGCCATTCTCTCTGTTATCAGCTCTGCTCCTTACATATCCACAGGTGGCTATGGCAGTAACATTTACAAATAAGAGGTCTATATCCTGGCTCAATAATGACTTATTCTATGCAATGTGGAACCTTTGAATAATCAAGAGACCAGCATTTGCTTTGACCAGAAACATCTTCCTGTTAGCTCAATAACATGTAAAGCTTTTGTTCAGCTATGTGATCTATTAAAAATTACTTTTTTCTTTCTTTCTCCTTTCTGTTACACTGATTAAAAAAAGATAAATCTGAATGCTTGCGACTTAGCTAATAAATATATTTATCTTGCAGTAGAAAGTGATAAACAATCCCTTGTATTCTAAAGTCTAGTTGTGTACTGTCAATTTTTTAAAATTTCTTTTCATTTCCACAAAATTAGATAACCTGGTAGAGAGTCAGTATTCAATTTCATACACCTGAATTGAAATTTCTCTTTTAAATAAATGCTTCATCACTAAAGTAGCTCAAAACATAGCCATTTACATCTGTTCCCTGAAAACAAGTAATCAGCTTCATCATTTGTCGAAATTAATAAATAAAGAATTTGAGTAATAGAACGTCTATTCTCAGGAAGCCCTTTTGCCCTCAGGAAGCCATTTTGCTTTGTCTTCAAGCCAAACTATCACCAAAAAGACTGTTTAAGAATTTGAATAAAACCCAAATTCAATATTGCAGAAAACTCTGTGCCGCTCAAAATGAAAGGGCATGTATTAAAAGAGCTCTTCTTCATGAACTTGTATGTATATGAACAGAAAAATATTTAGCTGACTCCTAGAATAAAAATCATACAATCATAGAATAACTCTTGTATTCGCAGAAAATTTGCCTCAAATTCTTGACATTGCATTATTGATGTCAAAGATCTACTAGGCTTTCATAGGTAAACTGTAGGTGTCAAAAATATGTCATAATATGCTACCTTTTAACGAGAGTGGTATATTTTTATCCATTTCATCACTTTCCAAACTGAATGTAGCTCAAGAGCTTCCTTCATGGGGACATCTCCCTAGGGGAAGTCACAATTCACCTCTAAGAAGGCCTGTGTTAAAAACAAGGCTGTTTCACAAAACCTGCAAACAGAGTTCCTGGTATCTGCAGCAGTGTTAAAATCCCAATGTATATAGGAATGATGTGGTAGGGCAGTAAACAGTAGTAGTAGCAGAAATGTGTCTAGATGACCCAGACTGTCTCACTCTGAGAGTAGAGTACTGTGTTTTATTATTTAGCTAGAGCAATGACAATAGAGAGAAAACCCTCAGGATGAAAGTGCTTTCAGTTTGTTTTATTTTGCTTCTTGTATCTGGTGAAGTCAGCAGCATTCCAGTGTAGGAAAGCAAAAAACTGGTTTCTACCAACACTGATGAATCTCTACAGGCTGTTGCAGAGATTCCCAGTGATTTTAACTCATAGAAAATGGCTTTAGGGAACAATGGTGATATTCTGAGGGCTTTGTCACTTGTGTTTGAAGCTATGTTTGAAGCATACCTACATGCTGTGTTTGAATTTGATATGGGTATGTTATGGCACTTTCATGTGCCTTTGTTTTTGCATAGTACACACATGAAGGATAACCATTTTCTGTCTGGCTTATTATAAACATAAATGAGATCTAAGAAACTCAACAGATGTAAAGAAGTACTGACAAATTTTGTGGGGCGGCAACAGGTGATTTTTGGTCAAGGACTACTGTAAATTCAGAAAGACAATGATGACCTTTTAAGAAGGTTTTGGTTCTATGAATATAGATATTTCCTCAGCTGAGAGCTAGGAAAACTGTTGTAGACTATGTTTGACCTCAAAGAAATGACTACTAGAAATGGAGCCATTAACTACCTATTGAATGAAAAAAAAAGTAATAGTCATTTCAATACACTTCTTTAAGTATCCCTCACTTAAGCTGTATTTTAAATCCTGTTCTACACATTCCGCACACACAAAACGAGTAATCTTGAAATCTTAATTTTTAGTTGTTTGCTAAGATGATATTCAAATATATATATATATATATATATATATATATGAATGTTCTTATGAAGTAACACAATGAATCTCAGGGATAACACTTATATACTCTATCACTGTAGTTACTTTTCAAAGTCATTGCCACAAAGTCATAAAGACTTGAAGATATTACAAAATGAATTTTTTTTTCCTCATCATAAAAGATACACAATAATATTCTACCTCCCAGTAGGCAAAACACACCACTATTTTGTTTACTTCCAAATGATATCCTCCCTGGGGCATGAGTCTTTCTTCTGGCATCCAGCACTTCTGTTACTTCCTCATGCACTTAACCAGAGTAGCTATATCTGAAAGATGACAATAGAAAAGATTCTACACTTTCTTATCAAAAAGAGTATTCACATGATGTCTAACTCCCATAAACACCAACATCAAAAGAAGTTTGACAGGATTCAAAAAAAAAAAAAAACTTTCACCAGGCAAGACTGGAGGGGCAGAGACCAAAGAAGTTAAAATAGCAGACTGTTTTGAAAACATTTGTCTTTTCTACAGTATATAGATACACCATAGTTACAACAAATGTTAGCTCGCTATTAAAAATCTATATTCTGAAAAGAAGTCGGTCAAATTGTGTGGCAAGGATCCTTAAATTAATATTATCCTGTTGATGAGGACAAACTCACTTCAAAACCACCAAGATTAACAGCTTCTTGTAAGTTCATACACAGAGGATTTGAAATGCAGAAAAACGCCATCAGTGGACAGATAAGATAATAAACAAAATTTTTCAATTAAAATTTTAATAAATATTTTAACAAAACGTAGCAGCACAACAACAGCAACAACTATTAAGGCTGGACCAGTACTAATACAGTGAGCATTAAATATAATTTAAGTATGTATTACATTAATGTAGTTTGTATTAAATTAATGCAAAATGTCATTATTTTGAGACCAACTCCTGCAATGTTACTTTCAAGTGAATTATTTCTGTAGACAGTACCAAGTTTCACAGTAACCACATACAGCTTACAACTCTCCTGGAGAACCAGAAATCATCAGCTCTTCAAACAAGTAGGGAAAGCAGCAGTGTTTCAGCTATGCTGCTCTGGGTGTTACAGCTTGGGGTATGAATTATACAGACACCCAATTTCTGCATGTCTCTGTTTCTTTCTTGGCACTTTCACTGCAATAATTTTAGATTCATTCATATATTATGTTTGTACAATGCCCATCACAACATCCTGCTGAGTTGTTTTCAAGCATTTTTACAATGTCAAGGTTTGTAAAAAATCACCTAGCATCCCAAACTGCATTTGGACGCCTGCCTACAAACTCAGCCTTCAAAATTTACAGAATTCCCAAAGCATTCAGGTTTCTGGCAGTCCAGTATGTACTATGAAAGTGCCCTTAGTCACTCCCTCTCTTGCCCAGCACTTCCCATGTTTTTAGACAGATCTCTCCCCTCACTCTTCTAGGACAGAAATGGAGTACAGAGGGCATCAAATGCTCCTTTCTGAGGATGGTGGGGGGAAACGGGGGGCAAAATAAAGAAAGAAGCAACATTTACCAGTGAGCAGCATTTTTCCAACCACATAATCAAGATTTACAGAATTCTCATTTTTCTAGCACCAGACAGAAAACTGTGGCTGCATTCTCATACTTCCTTTCCTAGTTCCACTCAAACTCTGTGGTTCAAACAAACCAAAAGATTTACTGAGAATAGAAAAGAAAGAAAGGAATAGTTTCAAAGGTAAGAACTCATATCCAAAATAAAACAAAAATCACTGCAAGCCTTATGGAAATAAAGGCACTGTTGTAGATATACCTGTTGTTCTATTTCTCTCCCTTTGTAACAATTATTTGTGTCCATGAGGTTTTAAGACAGTGATGACTTAACACATTAACATCTGCCATATGCTTACTTGCCTATATGAGCGCTGCTGTTGATCCTCCTGCCGGCCACAATTTAAGATGATTTAATGAGAGAGAGAAGCATCTGGACTTGATTGCTTATCCAGTCTTTCAGTACTGATAAACATGTAGAGAATGAAATGCATTTAAATATTAAACTTACAATACAGTTGATTTAAACTGCACAATTGATTTGTATACAGAGGTGAGTGCCCAGCTTTTGTACTCACAATAAATAAAAACAGATGAAGGAAGAAAAGTTCCCTGGTTTTAAGTTGATTAAATATATTTAATATGAAGCTGCACTGTATACAAGAACATCAAGTGTTTTTGACTTGCTAGCTGTGTAAAACTGATGTTAGACAGTAAACAGCTCGACCTACCACGGTTTGTGTTTTCAGAAATATTTAAAAGTCAGATCAAAATGGCTGGGCTGATGAAGTTTTACTAACACAATGAAAAAATAAGGGTAACAATATGTTTGCTGACCCCATCAACATAATTTTTGACTACTGCTCAAGGAGAAAGCTTAGGAGTGCAAAAGTCCCAAAGCAAAACACCTTATTAAAATATAGACATTTTCAGGCAAGGATCACAAAGTATTTTCTTAGTCAGTTATGTACACAATCATTGGAATATACTTCATTTACATAATCAGACATGTAAAGAATGTATTTGGTTGAATATTATTGCTGCTGCTAGTAAGCTAATGGATATTGTACACAACCAGAAGAATTTAAAGGGTCAAGAAATGCAGTAATTCCTAGAGCATTTCAATGCAAAGATGAGTATTGGGTAAGGAGGGAGGTGACAGGAAGAACATACTGGGCTCGTTTGCCATTAAAAGGAAATTACAATACACAGGGTATCAAAAATATAGTGCAGACTGCATTTTCTGTCTTCACAGAGAAGAAGTATGTGATTGCCACTAATGCCTGCAGAAACAGAAAAAAACCCCAAAGTGCATGAAAGAAAGAAGCAGCTAGTATCAAGCACTGACTCTATTGAATTAATATGCTTTCAAAAGCAATGTGTCATTAAAAAGACATCCATTAAAACTACACTTCTTTATCTAGAAATACCCAAAAAAGGACCATCACCCTTTCTTCATCTCCCAAGCAGCTGACACCCATTGCTCCCCCTTGAGCTGATAAAAGTGGAAATTCTTTCTGAGCTGGATCTGTTGCTATCCAGATCAGGGTGTAGCCTTGTGAATGCTGATAGTAGCAAAATAGTTCTTGGGGGAAAAGCAGCTGAACTGAAGAGGCAGAAAAGTTCCTGTCCTTTCAATGGCCATTAGCTTTTACAAGATTAAAATGACTAGGCTTAAAGGCAAGTTTATGAACAAAACTTAGAAAAGGGGAATGAGCTACATTATGTGTTTTTTAAAACATTAAGCAGTGGGCTGTGAACTAAATCCTGCCATTTTCCAAAATCTACTTCTGTTATTTCCCCTTTATTCTTGCAGAAACCATCCTCTTCATCTGTTGCAGAGACACATAAATAAAATGCTTTGTCCTTTTAAGAGACTTGAAACTGCTGGCTTAGTACTATAAAGGAAGCTGTCACATACACCTGGAGGACATTCTCAGACACCAGTTCACAGAAGAGCAGGTAGGACTAGCTGAAGACCACTGCTTTAAAAAAAAAAATTTTTTTTAAAAATCCCTAATTTAAAAGGTGCTTCCCAATGGAGGATGAGAAATATAGTTGTGTGGTCTGAAAAAATAGACTAAAACCATTTTAGAGGATATTAAATATCTGGTTCCTTTGCTCTTTATTGAACAGGAAAAAAATGCTGATCGAGATGAGAGCTGGCACAGAATTTGAGTGGCAGAAAAAGAAGCAGCCTACATCAGGTACAAGGTCTGTGTGATATGCCCACAAACTCCTGTGGCCTGGTCCCTCTGTCTCAGCTGAACAGGGTCCTAAAGTACCAATTTACCATCATTCACCAGGTCTTAATTTCCATTTAATAAACCAGAATTTAATTTAGTTATTGGACATTGCAAAAGTAACTACAAGGGAAGCAGTTCTTGAAATATAAATTAATCTCAAATGAAAAAAAAATCAAAATATTTAATAATTTATGATGAGGTTTTCCCCCCCGATTGATGGTTCAATTACTCAGTGATTTATATAAGATTTTCTTTTTAATTAAAAAGAAAATTTATTTTATAAATTCATTATGTTTTAAGTATAACAAAAAATAAATTAAATGACAAGACAACTTGTTAAGGCCTGGATAATCTGTAGGAATTTACCAGCATGTATGTCTTGGAACACACAATAAAGAAAGCTGATATAATAATTTAATATTGACTAGAGGACCCTTTGAAGTGAGATTTTTCAGGAGCCATCATGTGAAGAGATGGAGATCTCAGATGTGCTCTGGAGTAAAAATACTTCATGAAATATCAATGCTTCCATCAGGATAAGGAAACTGCTTTCTGTTCAGGCCTACTGAGGACTTCAATGACAAAAAGATTTATGCTAGAAAAAATATTAAAAGAAAAAAGCCATAAAATATAAACAGAACATATACTTCATGTGTAGAAGAAGAAAACAAATATTTTCTACTCAAATACAGCAGCTCATCATACGATGTATGTCTATAAGACAACCTAATGCTGGCTTCATAATCAAATGTGAATATGTGGAAATCAAAGTCAAAAAACATAAGTTTCACAGAAAAGAATGTGATCTGAAGAGATAACTTTCTACATTTCTATTGTAAATAAAATATGATGTCATGGCAACGACAAAAATCAGCCTTATAAATCTCATGTTACAGAGTAGACAAGTAGGAATGCCTAATTTACAGGGCTTACAGGAGAAAAAAACCCACAAACTAGGAATGTGCAACAAAGTGCATGTAACCTGAAAAGACAAACCACCCAGCTGGAAAAGATGCTCTCTAATAGTAAATCATTCCACACGAAAGCAAATGTTCTGTATAAAGGAAATTTATGGATTTGCAAAGATTTGCATTCTTATAATGAAGGCAGAAGTCAACCGTCGACGTATGTCTTAAATCCTCACATCACAGAGTTTTAGATAAGACAATCAAACAAAAAATGGATTTCTTCAGGCAATGTCTCATGATACTCCATAAGGGATAACAAAGAAGTCACCTGCATCTTCATGTGCTGTACACAACCCAATGAACTGGAATCATTGTCAACCATTGTCAGCAATTAGCCAGCTAATATGAGCAGATCCTTACACATAAAGTGCAAGAGTAACCAAAGGCCTACAAACCTTGCAGGTTAAGAAAGTAACACTGTATATTTGGACAAGATGTATTCCAGTATTCTCCATGTTGGTGTTCCCCAGGGCTTGGTATCTCGGCTTGCTCTGTTCAACATACTTGTTGACAAGGGGACCTGGACAAGGGCATGGAGTGCACCCTTGTGAGGCAAGTTTGCAGAGGACAGGAAATCGAGACCAAGAATTCATCTGCTAGAAGGTAGAAAGGCTCTACAGAGGGATCTGGACAGGCTAGATCAACGGGCTGAGACGAATTGTATGAGTTTCAGTAAGGTGAAGTGCTGGGTCCTTGGGTCACAACAATCCCATGCAGTGCTACAGACTTGGGGAAGAGTGGCTGGAAAGATGCCCAGTGGAAAAGGACCTTGGGGGTGTTGGCTGACAGCAGCTCAACATGAGCCAGCTGTGTCCAGGTGGCCAGAAAAGCAGTGGCATCCTAGAGAAAATATTTTCTCTAGTTGCTCCAACTAATTTTTCTGGTTGGTCATAAATTATTTGCAGATAAGTACACAAAACTACATCAAATAAATTCTACAAAATAAGACTATATGTAATGAATCTCTGTCTAATCCAGACATAGAGACTGAAAAATTAGCACTATTTGAGAGTGACCTCAGCATAGTCTATACAAGCACCTTGTCTGGTCACAGGATTTGGAGTAGAATTTCACAGAATCTGAAATATTGCCAGATATATCCATGTCTGGAGATACCACACAAATGCATCAGACTAGCAATGTTATTCTGAAAAAAAGAAAGCTTTATCTCCATAACAATATATTAAGAAGAAATGAAAAGAAAAAAACCACATCTGCATGACCACACTTAAGAAAATTCAGACAACTGAATATGTTACAACTAGTGTTATATACAAAGCCTAAAGAGAAGTAATCAATACATCAGATTACGCAGTACATTATCTAAAAAACCCCACAAAACAAACCAAAACACCCAACTTATTATGGTGCTATCCCTGAAACTGCCCAAGAACTTTATTTTTAGATCACCACTCATATTTCAAAAACCTAATTCATTTTATGTGTTCATATCCAAGCACAACAGCAAAATGTTTGTGCCATTGGTAGAGGTAATCCAAAGCCTACAAAAGGACAAAGCCAGAATGATGGGACTTATTTCTCCTAATTTCTGTTTTGCCATTATATGGCTCCAGTCAGGAAAACATTAGGTACTATAAATAACAATGAGACCACATCGTACTACAAGAGTCAAAATCAGCCAAGATTGCAACTGCAAACAATGCATGTTTTCTAATAAACTAGGTCTCTATGCTGATTGTACATGTACCTCAGTGAAATCATGTCTCAGGACTTGGAGGACGGTTATTATCATATTTCTTGGGGTGATATAACCACTTCCTGACAAGAAGTCATTCTAAAGAGAGTGACAACATTTTCTCTTAATTCTTTTTCCTTTATCAGGCATCTGATTGCAGTAACTACACGATTAAAACAATGATGGTGTTTCTCTTAAGCTCATTTTGTTTATTTCTTTTGTTTGCTTCTGCACAGATACTGAGTGTGATAAACATGGCATTTTTTTTGTTAATCTCAGATATATGTATTTTTGTGTGATTGCTGCATGGATTAAGAACAGGAAGATTATTATTTGTACTAGTATAGCCCTTGCATTCTGATGAAAATTTTAGTTTAGGCTTCATAATCATGTAGCTAATTTTTGCATTTAAAAAAATCCAAAGTGGCTGTACCAGAAAATTAATTTTTTAACCAGAGACTTATACATACTAACATTTTATTTATATCTTTATTCTGAATGGCCATGGAAAGAATAATTTATATTTACCACCTTTCCCTATGAATATTCAAAAAAACCTCACAACTTGAAAAAAGAAAAATTATTTATTTGTATTTATGTACATGTATTCTGTCATAACGAAGCATTAAGTCTGGGCTGAAATAGGCAGGCGACTAGGTAAACTTTCTTATTAATGAAATACAGGTACTTCAAAGCTGAGAAATATTTACTCCAAATTAGATAGGTAATGTGCCAAACAGTGTATTTGCCTGAGACATAATTGTGGGTTATTAGTGATTACATAAATGAGCTGAACCTTATTTTACGTTCCATCAGAAAAACCTACACAGTCCATCTAACTCTATATTGAAGTACTGGTTCAGCTCACTGGCTCACAACTTGTAGAACTACATCTGAATCATTACTGATAGCTACTTTCTTCCCCTGAATTCTCTCTCGGTCAATTTGTTGGCTCATACAATAGGAAGGCATCACAAACTGAAAAGCTACTGCCTTAAGTTTCCACTATTTTTCCTCAGTAGAAATCCAAACATGGGTTTATAAAATACTGAGATGAATATGGTATTTCTTAAACAACAACTGGAAATGGGAATGACAGAGTACACAATATTTAGTCATGATGAATGATCCAAACATTAAGTTAAGAATCCAAGATTTTTTTAAAAATTTGAATTGGATCGGAACTGCTATACTTTATCACACAACTGACCACGTATTTATCAAGAAAGATAATACTTCTCTCGTTTTTAATCCAAATACAAATTCATTCAAATACATAAAAAAAAAAATCCTAATTCAATGCAATGAGTTTTTCTTTCCAGCTCCTGTTGAGAAAATATTTTAAGAAGAAAAATTAGATCTTTTTCTATTATATTTAAATAATTCAAAGCCTTCAATGGATCTGACCTTCAACAGATTATATACATCCATGTTTCTCTCAATTATTTTTGATTAAAACATTCCCAATCTTGTTGTGGTTTGACACCAGCTAAAAGCCAGGCACCCACAATAAACCATTCACCCATTCTCCTTTGCTACAGCTGAGCAAAGGAAGGGGAAAGAATCATGAGTTAAGATAAGCATTGGGAAGAAATGCTTTATGGGCAAAATAGGCTCAAATTTAAATGGAATAAAGAAAAATTAATAACAGAATAAAAGAGGATAATGAGAACTAAAATAAACCCTTAGAATACCTTTTTTCTCCATTCCCACTGCAAGTACAGGGAGACAGGGAATAAGAGTTTTGGTCAGTTTTTCATTTGAAATCTTTCTTCAGTTTGCTTAGGGAGAGGAGTCTCTTCTGCTATGCCATGGGGTCCTTCCCAGAGGAGACAGTTCTCTGGTAACTTTTCCAGTGTGCTTCTAATTTTCATAAGTAGCAGTCCCGCACGACCTGCTGTAACATGAGTCCCTCCCACAGGCAAAACAGTCTTCCCAAATGGCATGGTGTGGGTCATTCTAGTTCATGGGGTACATTCTTTTAAGGATAAACTGCTCTAGTTTGGAAGCAAGGGTCTTCTCTCTCTGCTTGGGTTTCCTACTAGATTACTAGCTTTTTAGTGTTCACCTGTTCCAGTGTCAGTACTTTCTCTCATGGGCTGCAAGTGGATCTCTGCATACCCCCATGCACTGCATGAATTAAAGGAAAACTAGTAGTATAATCCTCACCACAACTTGTAGAAGAATTTCAGCTCCGAAACATGAAGCACCTCTCCCTGTTTCTTTTCACTGACATTAGTGCCATTATGTTGTTCTCCTCATGTGTCTTCACTTTTTCCTTTTCTCTGACTCAGGAAAAAAAAAATTGCCTGTAGGTTTGTTTGTTCTCAAGTTCTATCAATTAAAACGTTCTTATAGGGTTTTGCAGCTGAAAGGCTGATTTTGTTTGGACTCCATATTGGGAAATTGATCTCCATGCCCCTCACTGTCAGCCATGTGGTCCCCTCCGGCACTGTGCGGGCAGTGCTAGCCACCGTGGCACGGGCCCCATTCAGCGCCTCTCTTCACGCCGAAAAGGAAAAGTCACTTCTGCCATCTCTGCCCTTCTGCTCACAGCATGGCTGGCTAAAAGAGGTTAAGCAGGCAAAGTTCACTGCGAGCAGTGCTGAGGTGGTGGCCCTGGCTGTATGGCCCCTGCTACTCCCGGTGCTGCCTGCATGGCCACCCCTGGTGCCTGCATCTCCACACAGGGAGACATGGGTGATGTTACAGGAGTGGGTGAAGGCTGGGACCCTTCTGGCTCCCTTGGAAAAAGAGCATATGTGAGGCTTTTGTTCTTCTTAAATATGTCATCACAGAGGTGTTACCAACTTCTCTAATTGGGCCAGCAACATATCCATTGCTAGAGTCTGCAAGGATTGGCTCTGATGGACATAGTAGAAGATTTGAGGAGCTTCTCTCAGAAGACACCTTTGTGGCTTCCCCCACCCCCACTAGAAAATCAGACTGTTTTAAACACAAATCTTCACAAAACCCTTTGCCATGTGCTAAAGGGAAGAAAATGCAGAGCTCAAAGCATCATCGATGCCCAAGCCCTGGTGAGTAACTGGTGAATAATTTGTATGTCATTTAGATGGACAGAGCTGCATAACCTTAACAGGGGATTAAACTTCCATACTTTGAAAGTGGGATTACCTCACCAGATCTTGTAGCTTTAGAAAAAATGCTCCAAGATCCTTCAGAGGAATCGACTGTGAGTTCATACTTCACTTTCTCTTGGGCACTAGCATGTTTTTCAAGGAGAGAAGAAGAAAGAAAAAGCAGTCTTTGACCAATTGCTGGGAAAACAGAAGGAAAATAATACTTCCAGGGAAATTGAAACCATCTTGGGTCAGGAGGTCTGAGTTCCAGTATCTCAGTACAGAGCTATTAGCAAGCTGGAGACTTCTGAAGAATTTTTGTTCCCTGCACTGAACAAACAGACCTTTGGTAGACACAGATTTCATTTTAGGTACCTTTACAAGATAGGATTGATAACTACACTTGTGATCTCCTACACTGTATGCCCTCCTTCAAATCGCACCCACAATCATTCCCAAGCCCCATGAGGCACAATCTACAAGATGTATAATGGGAATATATTCAACTAAGTTAGAGCTGAGTGACTCTTCCATAGCACTGGTTTACTAATGCATATTAGGCTTAAAAGAAAATTACTTCAGGTGATGGATGTGTAACATCAGGAAATAAAAAATAAAGTCTACACTACAAACAGCAATTGATGGGTATGATTCCCAGTACTGAAGAAATAATTCCTCAGGTGTGCAGTGAGGTATCATTCATGTTTTCCTTAGAAAAAGGAAAAAAGAGGTTGAAAGTGAAGAAAAATATTGAATTCCTAATTTCACACCTAATTTCACTGGAAACATTTTTGCTTCTATTTTCTATATTAGTACCCTGATTAATGCTTCAAACACAGTGCAGATTTTTGAGAAGGAAACAGTGGAATAGCTGCTTTGTAGTTTACCCTGAAAATTTGGTCATATTGGTGCACTCTGCAAAGGGGATTGTTTAGCCATAAAAACATTTTACTATATATTTTTCTTCATTGAAGACTAAGGAAAATAGAGCTCAGGTTTTAAAATTTTTTTCCCCTGAAGTATGCTTTAACAGAGTGTAAATGTACAATATGTACATATCTGTAGAAATAAAGCTGTTTAAATTGTCCACCTAAAAAAAAAATCAAAAGTGAAGTAATGTACCATTCAGATTCCTTGACTGCTTACAGTTCTTTTACCACTCAGAATTATTCAAGTGAGACTAGAAAATCTTCCACAGCTCCCCTTGGCACTCTGTTGCTCCCTCCTCCAAAAAAAAAAAACCAAAACCAACCAAAAACTGATCATTTTGCATCCATGCAAGGATTTATCCAAGCCCTTGAGCTCTGATTGCCCCAATCATTATCCAGATCATGACTGTGTAAACTATTGTGGGGTGTCCCACCACAGCTTAGGGTTGGAATGAGACCTTTTATATTGAGATGACTGGGGACAATCTGACCCAGAGCCTGAGGCCCCTGTCAGAGCTGTCTCTCAGAGCTTTGTGATGTTTCAGTTTCCATCCAGTTGTGTTCCACACCAACCAACATCAATGACTGCTTCTGTGGTAGACAGCAGAAACATCAAAAAAATCTAAACCACATGAGATCCCAGAGCACTTGCTCTCCGTCATTCTGCATACCAGTTTCCTAGCACCCTTGCAGCCATGATTGCAGCAGCACAACCTCGTGGTTAACTGACAATAAGGATCCTTCTCTCTGGGAAGGAGACAGATAGAGCATGAAGACAAAACCCTGCCTCAGGATGCTTAGGAATGCTTCTTCCACCATAGCTGTGAGTGGTGCCTTAGACTATCCTTTAAGGATCAAAAGATATCCTGCCAAAGAAATGATGGATAGCCTCACTGTGCATCGCTGTGCAAAACAAGTAAATATTCAAATTGAAATGAAGTAGGTCACAGAAAACAAACAGCTTGACAGCATGAGGCTGAGAAAAATTGCTAGCTCAACTGCTAGCATGTGTGAGAGTCAGAGGCACAGTGGCCCTCTGAACTTTGTGAAAGCTGCCAGTTGCTGCAAATCAGCTTCTTCAATTGTGATACAATCAGCCATCCCAACAAATTTGTGAGACATTCAGCTGCAAAGCCATTACTGCAAAAACAACTCCAGAACATAACTGCAATGTAATGTGTACATAGAAACCACTCTGCTTCATAAATACAGGTATATACGAAGTTTGTCACCTTTCCCCCTTGGTGTATCTGCTGCCACCAAGCACTGAGAGTGACTTCAGAAGATTCTTCCGACAACTCCTGAATTCAAGAAGCTTCTATGATAACAGCCTCACAGTTGCATTGCTGTTCCGCACTACTTAAGTGTTTAAAGATATATCTTTGTCCACATTTTAAAACAGAACAGACACCCTGACATTCTCTTTGAAAATTAACAGTCTTTGCTCCATTTTGAAAACTCAAAAAAAGTTTGAGTGAAACATCAAATCAGGAAGGCACAAATAGTAAGATTTTTTTCAGTTAGATCAGGCTGCTCAGGTCCAACAAAACCTGTTTCAGTTCTTACACGTGCTTATGATAACAACTTGTTTCCGTTACTCTTGTCCTGACACTCAGAATCCTGGAAAAAAACTTCATCTCTTCTGGACTCTCCTTCTAGGTATATAAAGGCAGAAATATGATTTCCCTTTTATCTTCCTTTGCTGTAGTTGAACAAACCAAGTGCTTTTTTGCACGTTATGTGCGAAACTGACAATTTTAGTCGTCTCCACCATACTCAATTTCAGAAAGTCCATATTCCTCCTGTTCTTGGGACCCCAGAACAGGACACAGCACTCAGATACGTTCTAAAATAGAGAGATGGGATTACTTCATACTATCCTAGAGTAATAGAAATTTTTAGATTTAATCACTTCCCTTGACCCCTGCCCACAACCCTAACAGAGTGCAGGATGAAACTGGTCCTCTTTGTTCAAACAGCATGCTCCTGCCTCATCTTCAACCTTGTTGTTCACCATGAACTACAGTTTTCACCACTCTTTCAAGTAGTGAAAGTAAAATAGCAAATGGGAAGTCAAGTAATGTTTTAATGTTTGTATAAATGATCTAGATGCAGCAGCTGAATGTAAATTCAGTCACTTTGCCGACCATACCAAACTAGGAGGAACTGTGAACTCCCTTGAGGATAGAGAGGCCTTAGAGAGAGCTCTGGACAGACCAGCGAGCTGGGCAATCACATTAAATTGAACAAGAGTAAGTACTGGATTCTGCATCTGAGACATTATTATCCTGGTTGTATGTACAAACTGGGAATGAGAGGGTGAAGAGCACCCCCACAGCAAGAGATCTGGCAAGATCCCTCAAGACAAGACTGAGAATGAGCAGTTAAGGTTACTTGGTTTGTTCAGTTTGAAGAAGAGGGGCTGAGGGGTGACCCCGTTACAGCCTACAGCTTCCTCAAGGAGGGCAGCAAAGAAAGAATGGCTCTCTTCACCCTGGTAAACAGTGACAGGACACAAGGAAAGGGATTGAAGCTTCCTTAGAGGAAGTGCAGATTGGACATTAGGAATAGGTTTTTCACCCAGGGGGTGGTTGGTCACTGAATCACGCTCCACAGGGAAGCGGTCAGGGCACCAAGTCTATCAAAGTTCAAGGACAGACTGATAAAGTCATGTGATTTACTTTAAAAAGTTCTGCGAGGACCAAGAGTTTTGGTTTTTCAATAGTCCTATGATCCTTATGGGACCTTTCCAACCTATGGGTTGGAAAGGTCCCATATGATCCTATGGGACTTTCCAACTCCAGATACTCTGTAATTTTATGATTCCAAGTATATATGAATGAACTAATTAATTTTAGCTCAAATCAGGAATTATTAATCTGCTCTCCCCAGAATGAGATTGGGAAGCAGACAGCAAACAGCAGCTAGTGAAAGGATTAACTTGATTAGATAAATTTTCTGCAACAAACTGATACTAGTAATACAACATTCTAAGACATACTTGTATTTTAGTTTGTGCATGAAATCCAAAGCAATTTCTTTAATTTTAGCTTTTCTCATCTGCTTTATTTTGTTTATAAAGTCTTGTCAACATTTCTGTTGTCAACCTACTTCAAATTTTTATTTTTAAATAACCCAATTCCATGAATGGAATTAAAAAAAACTTAAGCAGTATGAACAGAGATTTGCTAATACTTATGTTATCCAAAGAGGTGGGTGGGATACATTAATAATCACTGCTTTAAGCATAATGTGTTTTAGAATTTATGTATTCACAGAGTATTCAGATCACATATCAACTACACAAATGAGTTATCAGTATCTCATCCCTTACTGAAACATTTCAGAGTTTTTTTTGAATACTGAAACAAGTGTGTTATATTTCATTGCCTGTGGCCTCCCAGCGAAAACTGAAAGTCCTCACAGGAGGAAAGAAGTGTTTTGACAGTTGATTTGAGTTTCTGAGAAACATATCAAATGTAAAATTCAGAAGCACAGCCTATTGCGTCACGGAAGCACGTAACAGGAAACTCAGAAAGAGCTGAAATTTTAGTGGTATGGTTTTGATACAGACCTATTATAAGTTCCTCATCTTAGCAATTTCAATTTCTTCAGCTTTAGGAAACAAGGTAAGAGGCTATTATTGCTAATTGGGACTGTTACTTTCAGGGTATGTTGACTCAGCAATTTCTGCAAAATCTGTTTACATTCAAGGGACATTAACTCTAAGCACACAAAAATAAGGCACTATAAAGCAACTTTGAGGATATTAATGGTAGCCTCACTCACGATCACACACATTACATGCTTCCCAACTGGGATTTTTCATTGGCAGACATCTTTTCTAGACTATTCATACACATCCATTGCATTCTATGGCATCATGGCAGAAGAGACACATGCTGTCTTAGTTCAGATTGTGTTGCAATATCAACCCTGTTTTGTCCAAGGCCAGGGGGAAAGTGTGAACTAGGGTCAACAGCCATGTCTGCCAAGCTCAAACCACCATGGGAGAGAAATCCTTCCTGACATGAAAGGACCTCTGAGTTTCAAATGAGCATACGACATACTAAGAGTAGAATTAGGCTTGGGATGACTGTCACAAAGAATCTAGCTATCAATGCTTGAAGCAATAAAGTGAACCCATTGATTCTGAACAAATTGCATTCCACATAACAAGCTAAAAGAAACTCCTCTATGCATTTCCAAAAGAACCAGGAGCCAACATTCCACCATTAATGTGGTTTTACTATGATAAAATCTCATTTTCTGATTACATCAATGCAACCAAGGGCTAGAATCTTCACGGATAGTGATCATACACTTTTTGCTCAAAGAAAATGAAAAATGAAAAAGAATATTTTTTCTATGTTATTCTTCTAATCAATTTAATTAATAAATATTCCACACACTTCTCTGAAGATACTCATATTTAGTTAATATTAAATAGCTTGCTTCAGCTGTTTGCCCTCTTCATTTATTTTTAGAGGAGTGTGCATGAGATTTCATATGGAAAAAACCTGCAGTATCGGTTACCCACACAAGCATTTGCAGCAGAGAAAACCTGAACACACAGTCAGTCATGAACCACAATAACATAATGTGCTTTCTTGGACTATTGAGCTGTTTCTCCTTCAAGCTTCAAGCTCTGCTATCTGGCAAATAAGGGACACACCACCCAAAAAAATGGGTGTGTCTCCATTGATACAACTGGATTTCAGATGAGCTTGAAATTAATTAATGGAAACTAACTGTGCTAACATGGTGCCAAGATGCTAAATTTTTCAGTTAATATTGTGCAAAGCATTGCTCATTTCAGTAGTTGTTGAAAGACTTCCTATTGTGTCCATGTCTGTGGCAGACTACAACATTGAGTGAAAAGTAGTTCTTGTCATTTGCTGTAACTCCACAGACTGATGCAGTCACAAACTACTTAATATTTTATCATGGGATGGTTTAGTAAGGAGTTTTTGAATGTTAAATAAGACAAACAATTTGCACTACTTAGGAAATAGAAGTAACAAAAAGAAAATAACCTCATCCTTAGATTTTTTATGTTAGTAATAGCACCACTGTCAGATTCTAAGAGCAACCAGCCTATGAGGGTGAACAGCTGGACTGTGAGCCTCACAGACTCCTGACTAACCTGATAAGCCTGGAGATGGCACTGAGAGGAGGAGGGGTTTGGCTGCAGAGAGCGGACGCCAGCCAATCACTGATAACAACATAAGCAGCAGCTATTGGCCAGTGAGCTGGGTGGTAACCAATCACAGCCAATCAGGTTCAAACACGGAGTCTTGAACAGCCTATACAAGAGCTGTGCGCGCCATCAAAATCTCGCACTCCGCATCATGAACTTCAATGTCGTGTCTTCTCTCCGTCTCCCTTGACCGCGACACCAGCCCTCTGAGCAATTTACTATTCCCATCCTGAATAAGCTAAAGCTCCCACAGTTCTATCCTGAACAAGCTAAAGCTCCCACAGCTCCATTAATAAGGATTTTTTGTCTTGATAGATCAGATTTTTATCTTTAAATTATTCTTAAGTAACAGCATGTATCAAGATAAAATAAGCTGATCACATTTAATTTCCCACTAGGATATCTCTGAAAACATTTTTTTATTCTACCCTCCCTCCCCTCCAATTGTGTTAGAAGGTTCAAAATCACCTTCACATTAAATTTCCTCATTCGTATATAATAAAGATAGCACATATGCTTGAAATTCAATGACTTAATAAGTACTGTGCTGCTGATCGTGCCCCACATTGAGTTTTAAAATTTCTTTGCTAAGTGGCCATTAGAAAGCATTGGTTTTATAGCAATAAAAGAAGAAACATGAAGAAACAAGAATATTTCTGCTGTGCAAATAGAAAGGGACGGAGCTCTCCCAACACTCTCCCTGAAGTCATTGTTAGTCAACTCCCACTCTTATAAAATCAGTTAAGTAAGAAAGATGTTGTAGGAAATTTAACAGAAGTGTTATTCAGTCTGTTCAGGACACTGAAGTGAAGGAGGGTTGTGATACCTTGTTTCCTTATGAACCCTTCCCCAGTTTGTAGAGCTAGGATTGGATGGAAACTGAGCACAATTCTCACATATCCATGCTGGTCCTTTCAGTAAGATATCTGACATCCAGAGAAAGAGAGAAAAAGATAAGCAGCAAAGGACTCTCAGTTTAACTTCTGTGGAGGATTCAATGGAATAAATAACCTAATAATCTTTATTGGAAGATAACAAAGAACCATATATCATGGATCTATTAAACTAGCCAATTTCCAAACACTGCACAAGAATTTTTCAGCAGAAAAAGCTGCCACATTGTCACCTCTGCTCACAGTGGAAATAAAAAGAAATCACAGACCTTAAGTGCAGCGAGAAAGATTCAGGCAGATGCCTCAGAAACACAGGGTCACTGAAAAGATTACCTGTGGGGGTTATGGCTTTAGGAACTTAGAAAAACACCTTTAAGAAATCATGCATGTTGAAGCAGTTCTAGCGGTAGAGTAGAATAAGCATGTGCCTTTTCACAGCATATCTCAATTTATCCTGGTCTCACAGAATAAGGTAAATGTAGGACCTCTAAAAAATTGACACCATATTCTTATTTAAGACAATTCTGGATTTGAACTGAATAATTTACAAAAGTGCATGGCGTCCAGGAAGTATCACTTTGCAGACAGCGGTATCAAGGACAGCACAAAATTAAAGCCATTACATCTCAAACCCAGAGGGATACCTTTGACTACTGTTCTGCTTGTCTAACAAGCGTTTTGGGCAATCTTGATACCTGATCTACCTACCTATCATTCAGCCAGTTGACCTCTTCCTTGGCTGGCTCAGTCAAGTTGTAGGATTGCATACAGGAATTTCATTGTCACCATTATTGGCATCATAACCTGGCACCACTACTGGTGCTACAAGGGCTAAGAAGATAAGTATCTGAAAACTTCTTTGAGTAATGCAGCTCAGGAAAAGTGCCAGCAGAAAGGTGGGCAGAAATGTAGGGACAAAAAAACTAAGAAAAGCTGTAGTATTGTGTCTGGGTTGTGTAGTTATTCAGGGTTTTAATGTAAGAGTGCACAATTTGCAACCAGAAAAAACACTGCTCATCTAACCTGTTCATTGCCTGAATAAGACACTACCTGATAATTTGAAGTACTGAATACAAAAGTTGAATAGGAATGTATTTGGGAAATCCCTTCTGCTATTCAGAACAATAAGAAAATGCTACTTACAGTCACAGGAAAGTCAGTCTGAAAGGTCCTTAGGTTACTCTGCAATTCATTTATCCAGTTGTTTTGGTCTCTCTTTTTAGCTATATGCAAAGATGAACATCCTGCCATTGCACTGCAAACTACCTGTGATATCTCATTACAACAGACCCAGTGGCAAAACGGCACACCAATTCACCCGTAAGTTAAAAAAAGGGTATATTTCTGAAACAAAATAATGGATCCTCCCTAAATTCTTAATTATGATGGCTCAGTAAGTTGAGCCATCTCCTGTTTGCATTTACAAGCAACAGGTCAATTAAAAGGTAAATTAAAAAAAATCACCCTCTCATTAATGAAAAGTCAGCCTGGTGATTTTTCTAACTACATAATAGAATCCTGATATTTTCTTCAGTAACTTCCTTGACACTGTTAAAAGCACTTTGTCAGGCTGTGTCATGTCATTATATTACTTGGGGGATCAAAGATATTTTTGATGAAGTGATTTTATTTCATGCTTTATTACCAGCTTTGACATAAATTTCTGGAGAGCCCCAAAAGCATTTCTTTTTACACTGTAGCATAGTCTTGTTAGCAATTCAGGTGGAATAAAACCACTCAGCTTCACTTTATGAAGCTTGTGCCCTGAATTTTTCACACGGCACCCTCTCAAACATAAGGAACCGTATAGCAGAACAACATTAAAATCGTATACTCTTCGGACAAGATTCTTCTAACATATTGTATCTGTAACCCCTTGATTATATGACTTCTACACTTAGTAGCATTTTACATTATTTCAAAACAATATTGTGCTCTTAACAAGTCCTCTTAACTTTTTTCTTCTAATAATATACATCAAAATACATTTAAAAATATTTTTGTTTCTCTGTAAATCATCTCTTATGCAGTCACAGATCAGGAACCTTGCATCTACTTTCTGATAAGCAAGTTTAATGCAATGTACCACATATTATCAACTAAAGGCCAGAGGGAAATAGTGCCATTTGCCACCTCTTGTGTAAGTTCCCAAATCTGAAGAGGCTGAACCTCATCAGAAGCAGAGATCAAGCCAAAACATTCTGTGTGCAGAAAAAAAAAAAGTAAAATCTTAGAGTACTTCTCTGATACCTCAATTTCGTCACTGTAACCCATTGGCCACGTGGCACAGAGGAAGGCAAAACCTCAGTGCACTATTTAAGATGAATGTAGAGACACTAGTGAAAGCTAGGTTAAGGGAAAACACTGAGAATAATATTGAGGTGCAAGAGAATAACCTGTAGCAGTTGCAGATTCCTTATTTTAAACAGCCAAGTATTTTTCTATTGTAGCTGCTGCATCAAGACTGAAAAATTAATATTATCTTTTCTATTACTTTTTTTTTAAAGAAAAAAACCTCTCATATGGTAGTGACATACCAAAAAGAAAAATCTTTTGGTTTTATCCTCTTAAATTTTCTAGTTTTAAATAAGAAACTTTGCATTCACAGAGCCCTTTCCAACTTGAAAATCAAAACTATTTTTCCCTTTTTGTGACATTAGTAGACTACAATCTCTGCCATCAAAATAGCACTCATATGTCTACCTCTTACATGTAGGTTTTTTCATGGAAAGACTTCCACCACTACACTCTTTGTTTTTATCCCTCACTCTATTTTTTCTTAATTGGGAATATATCCTTTGTTGTGGAAACTACTTTAGTGCTACATCTCTTCCAAGTCTGTGGCCATCAACTCAGGTCATACTCATGGAAAACACTTTGTCAATAAGGCAAACAGTGAGCAAGCTCTGTTTTGCCCTGGATCATACTAAAAAAATGTACATTGCACCTAAGAATTAATCATAGTGCACTTTATATAAAAGTGGAAAAATAATTATCAACTTCCATGTTTGATTTCCTTCAGAAGAAATGAACTGGCATAATCTGTCAGAAAATCCATACACATGAACATGCCCAGTTGGCACATTAAAGGGATCAGTTCAACTTACTGCTGATGAGAAGCACGATTTCAAAAAATAAGCAGTTTTTGAGAATGTGCAATCTCCAGAAGGCATATTATCAGTTCTTCAACCTCAGCTGTGAAATGTCACCACCATTCTGCCATTACTTGGTTATAGAATGTGAAGTACTAGAGGCACAGCTGACAGCTGAAGAGAGTAATGCAAGCACACCTGTGCAAAGGCATTTTGAATCTACATTGCAACACCCGTTGCTCCCCTGACTTGGGATGTAAAATGATTTTTTTATATTAATGTGGGAGACTGCAAAGATACAGCAATGCTCTAGCCCCAGGTCTCTTTCCTGCTATCTTTAAATGGTGAAACTGATGGCAAAAGGAGCAGAACACAGAACAGAATGCTGAGTATTTCTCTTTGCTAAGAACATTGCTTTTATTTTTCTAAGGACAAACAATACACTCCAGAAAACCTGCGAATCAGTATCAGAAACATGCAATGTATTACAAAGGTGATAGATGCAACTATGTTCCTTCTGACAGGAGAAGTTTATCAAATAAGTTCTTTCTGAATAAAACTTACATGCTCACATAAAACTCATCTGTATTTCACACCACGCATAGCATCCTACCATACACAGAGGTGTAACTAGTTTTGATATTAGTGAATTTATAAAAAGATTGTCACACTGACTGATACTTTCTCCATGCCTGTGTGTTAGTCTGATCTTAAGGGCTTCCCCAAATGCATCAAATCCTCTTAAGGGGTGAAGAGTGTTGGCTCATTCATTATTACAATTTAACTCAGTAAACTGAGTGCAGACACAGGTAAACTACTACCCTAATGTTACTGTTGGTATTGTGCATACTACTTTCAAAAACATTTGGTATACCACCTCAGTAACGATAACTGTAGGCATTAGGATCTGTTTCAAGAATCTCAATTTTTCAATCAAGATTTAGTAAACCTGTCCTCTCATTTTGTTGCAATTTGAAGAGTCAATATCGTAAATTAACTAAAATAATAGTCAGAATTCTTATTTATTAAGCATAAGCCAGAAGACCTCACTGCAAACTAGATATTAATAGATTAGAAAAGAGAAAAAAAAAACCAAAAACCAACCCTTAGAATTTTACTGCCTTGTATTTAATTTTTTGCTCATTTTCTCATTGATAGTTAATAAAATAACAAATAAAGCTTATGCTTTTGTTTTTGAAGACACAATCTAACATTATCCTCTCATGATTATGGCACACAAATCCACCTTTCATGTTTTTTAAAAAATACTTAATAAAATTATCTCTCCTGGAATATATGACTGTTCTATCAGTCCAATAATCCTTTTTTTATTATTATTATTTCCTCAATCCATTTGAGAAATAAAATTACGTCCAAAAGATGCAACTTTCTTCTCTCTTACAATCACTTTTTCTCACAGTAACAGCTTCAGAAATATAATGTTTATAAAGAACACACTTTATTCTTCCACCATTCTGGCGAAGAAATATTCTTTACCCAATTTATCAAAACAGATTTTTTTAAATTATACTGAAATAAAATTATATTTGGTAATCAAATAGCACTGCAATTTTAATTGATGTAAGCCATTGAACACTGTGGTATTTCACCATATACCTCAATAAAGCCTGCCTGGTATTTCCCAGTCTTAATTCCTGTAGACACCTTCCTTATGGACATAAACTTGCTGTATCAGGAGAAATATTGTTCACCCTTTTTATTCACATATATCAGCCCAGTGAAAATTTCATGTACTGTCACATTCAAACTGTGTCTCATTCCAATTAACTATTTTTCAGGATTTTAATTTTCTCTTGGGTTACCGTGTGCATTCTTGGCAGGGCAAGTAAATAAAAATAATTAATAAAAAGAAGACCTAGTTTTTAATTTGGTATGAGATTTAGTGTCTGATTTCTTTAATCTTCCATCAGTTCAGGAGCTAGGATAGACTACTGCCCAGCTGGGTAAATGTTCTTATTTATTTGGTAGAGCTAAGGTGGCATTTTTGCCAAGCTGTATGTTGGGGAAGAATAGTCAAAGCATTTCCCGCAGTGCTTCTTCTGATTGATTCTGTTTCCTTTCCTCTGGTCCTTCCAAAGTTCCTGCCTTACAAGCCTAGTTATTGACATGCAAGCCAGACTCATTATGAAAAAATTTACTAGTCTTATTAAGAAAAAAAAGGTACTGTATTTCGTACAGTATTTCTACATTTGCACGTCTATAAATCTGTAGTGTTAAAACTTTTTGCACATTACAGACCTCTTTTTGTTCAGTCCTCTTCTACTCTCCTTTTATTTATTTATTTTTCTTGAGCATACTGCTTATTTCTTGATCACATGGCATGTCTTATATCTGTTTCAAGCACAAGTACAACATCTGCAGCCTCTCCTAGGGCACAGTGCCCTATGAGTGGTCTTTAGCATGATGTCATTCATTCATTCATTCATTCATTCATTCATTCATTCATTCATTCATTCATTCATTCATTCATTCATTCATTCATTCTTTAAGAACCCAAAACGTTGTTCTAAAATGTCTGGTTTTTTTAAAACTAACCTGATTATCTCAGTCGAATGACAGTTCAGCACAAAGCCACCCTCTCTGCACTAAGCATTTCTTAGTCCTTACTTCAGACAGGAAGGCATTAGGCAGTGTGTTAGCATGTTTTTAAGCACATTGAAACTACAAAAAAATACCAGCATGGGATGTGCTATAGGAAGTAACTTATTAGAGGAAAAAAACAGAAGCAGTGAAGGACAAACAGATGACACAAGTGGTAAGAATCTTCTCCAATACATTGTTTCAATCTGTACTTCAATGCAGCTCCACGCTTCATTTTACCTATCAGAAAAATGAAAAACTGAGAAAACAAGATTATACAACTACATCTAAACGTGAGGGTATTAGTGAAGTGGCTTAAACAGAACACATATCTGGAAGAAAAGCAAAGGGAGCAAAACTGGACACATCTACAAATCTAGCTTATCTAAATTAAATGAGACCACTGTGGCCAGAACTCTATCCAACGTCGGTTGATGCAACTGAGCATTGGTCATCCATTTCAACAGGGTGGAACAAGAGCTTAACATACCTGCTGAATAACTCCTTTCAGTACCTATTTAAAAACAGTAATTTCAAGACAACACAAAGAGCCTTGCCTCCAAGCAGTTCTAGATTTCAATGTTTATTTAGATCTGTTACTATGAAAGCACTGATGCTACATTTAAAATCATATCCACAGGATAAAAACTTTAAACTTTTCATTGAAAAGACATGGAAATAATTGAAAAGTTCATGCCCTTTATTAGGAAGGTTCAAGTAATATCACTGTGAATTTATGTGTGTGTAAAAGAGGAAATCTCTACTATCTCTCATTCTTACAAGTTCAGGAAAAAGTTTATCTTGGAACTTAATGGTCATTTAGTTTTGTTCCAGTAGACTAACGTAATTATAGAAATGAAAAAGAGAGAATAGTGTTTTACATAAACTAAATTTACAATGTACATTGAAATAGATTTTGACAATGATAGGTAAAGCATATCATAATAAAAATGTGTCATAACATATCAGGCTTTACAAAGTTTATTTGTTATTGTGAGCATTGTCTGCAGAGAAAAGCTATATAGGAAAGGACCTAGTGAAGGTCTACTTAGAAACAATATTGCATTAGCCCTTAAGACCATTTAATCTAATTGGAAACTAAACAATTTTAAAAAATGAGCTTAGATTATTGCACTTGCCTTTCCAATGTTTTTTGGATTTAGAGGAGCACCCTTCATTTAGAAAAAGAAAAAAAAAAAGTTTCTTAATTTTGGGAAGAAAAACATGAAATAGCAAAGAATATTTTATATGCAGGAAAATATTTATACCACTCCTCTGGTAATTTAATGCTGCTGTTACTACACTCTTTCTTGATGACATGAGAATGTCCTCAGGTTGACTGACGGAATTCAGAAAACAGGCCCTGTTCTTATGTCAGTTATCTGCTTTAAACACATTAAGTAATAAAAGACAAAGAGAAGGGGCAAAAATTTAAGCTTTTTTTGAGGAGCCTTGAAGATGCTGATATATGCATTTCCCTCTACAGCCAACGAGCACTGCTCATGAGCCGAGAGAGAGGAGCCAGAGTTCCCCCTTCTTTGCTGTGGTCTTTCCCACACCTTGCACACTCTCTGTACAGAGCTTGTTTATCTCTGGTTTATTTTCCCTGCTCTTTTTAACTCTGCAGGGTCCAGTCTATCTTTCCCTAGTGAGTTATAGCTGTAGCTTCAGAAAATCCTTTTTAGTCAGCTGTTTTAATAATGAATCACAATGTTCATCCTTAATAAGCAATGAAGAGAAACCATACATATGGGGCAACATTCATCCACCAAAGAAGAAATACTGCAGATTATGCTGCAGCCCCTGTTCCACAGGTATTGAGAATGACAATAAAACTCCCCACAGCCAAGTCCTCACACTGTGGCAAAATTATGTTGTTCTAAGAGCACCAGACTTGTAAAGTTTGCACATTCTTATGAGTGCTTCTGGGGCTGGGGGGGAAGTCTTTACGAAACAATCAACACCACTTTCTGATTTGTTCTGTATTAGTTATGTTTTGATTTTTTAGAAATCTAAGTTCTATCTTTCTTTTGTTCTTTGGAGATGCTCTCAATTTACACCCCCTAGCAGCCATACATCTGGTTTGGAAATACAAATATTTTTCAACTGTAGTTTCTTCCTGTGGGGATGTGAAAAATACCTGCTGGGATACACAGCATGGTCACTTGTGAATCATATATACAATAAGTATACATACAACATAAGTCTGCTAACTGCAATGTCATACGCTATACTACTGCTCAAGCATGTTGCAGTAGTAAGAACTGACCTAATTTCCAAGCTACTCACACAAAAGCAAATGTTTTTATCAAACATTACCATCTAATAGCCATGCTTTACCTGGTTGCACATTAATTTCAAAGCCGAACTATCAAACACTATGATTAAATGAGATAAATATTACTATGAATAAAACATTCTATAAAACAAAGCCTACAGGGAAATTAGTATATTGTTCAAAATGTTATTGTACAATCCAGTTAAGATGTTCCAAGAACAAAGAAGACTTTTCAGGTTAATGTAACCTATTTTTTTTCAATTTAATGTAACCTATTTTTCACCAAGAAGTTGATTCAAGAGATTTGCAAATGCCAGTTGCAAATGCCTCTAAAACAGCTTCAGTGGGGAACACAGTAGTAATGGTACTTCGCATGCTGAGAATAAGAGCCTTCCACAGGATCTAATCCCAAATAATTTTTTCAAGCAGAAAATAATTATTTCCTTGGAAAGCACATTAAAAAACACTTTTAAAAGCACCTTCAAAACTGTGACACTTAGTTTAAACAAATAAAAAATTATCAGAAAGTTTCACTGATGCTGTCTGCACTGCCAATCTTTAACTAATCCTATTCCCATGTGCAGCTTTTAGCAAACAAAGGTATTTTTTCTTCCACCCACATATTGGTCCACTTACAAGTTGGTCAGAGTGGTACTGGATCTCCGGGTAATGCCTAGGTGCTAGATAAGCCAAAGAACAGATAGCAGAGGGCTGCTCACAAAGGAACACGCCTTAGAAACAGACACCTTCCTCATCCCTGGAAGTTCCCAGCTTGATAAGACAAAGCAAATTGAAGCACGGATGATATCCACCGTCCCTTACCTTCTTTTTTACCCCTTTCACAGACCTTTATCGGCAAACAAACACACCGAACAGAGTACAGACGCACAATACTGGTACCTTCAGGCGCTCATAATGGGTTTAAAAGGTAGCAGGCAAGGTAATTAATAGTAAAGTTGGGACTATTTCTAAATTAACTTTCCAGCAACAGCGACCGCAGCCCTCCAGACAGGTGCTTAGCGGCAGACACCGGTTCTTGAACGCAAAGGGGGCTCTCACCGTACCTTAAGGAGTCTGACAGAGGGGAGGAAGGCGGCATGGCACAGCTTCCGGATGGTCCAGTTGAGTGGCCTGGGAGCCTCGGTTTGGTTCATGACTGTCCGCAAATCCCACCGGGAGATCAGCCGCAGACCTGACAGCGCCTACCGCGAAAGCCGCCCTCCGGGGCGCGGGCATCCCCCGCTCGGCGCGTCCCGCCCGCGATGCCGCAGGGCAGAGACTGGGCTCGGCGGGGCTGGCTTAGGATGAGCTGGGTTAGGATGGGCTGGGCTGGGCTGGGCGCGGGGGGGCAGCGGCAGCCGCCGAGCCGCCTGCATAGAGCAGCAGCCTCCTGCGCCGGGCCGGCAGTGTCCGTGCATACCAAATGCGGCCGGAGGCACAGAGGCGATCCGCCCGCGCGGGGCAGGCGGCCCCGGGAGCGGAGAGGGGCAGTCGGCAGGAATACCGGGATGCAGCGCGAGCGGCCGCTCCCGCCTGCCTCCGGGAGCAGCAGGGCTGGCCAGGCTCGCAGCTGAGCCACCTGCCTCACTCATGCGCTTCCCGGGGCCAAAAGCAGGGCAAAGGGAAGCGAATTTAAATAAGGCAAGGGAGGGGTACCTGCACTTTCTTTTCCAGAGCACTGCGGGGAAAGGGAAACCGGCATGAGGGGAGGTGGGGCCAAGGCTCAGACAAGAGAGAGACTGAGGCGGGGGTGAAATAAATTCACTCTTGATTTAGTGATACAATGGCTCTAGGAAGGGTTTAATAGAGCTGGCGTAATATCGGTGCGCTAGTGACAAGTGGAAGTAGTTAGAAGCTGTATTGAAAGAGATTGAGTGCAAACATGCACATCCTGGCAAAAAGAACTCTCAGACAAAGCCAAACCAATTCAGCTAGTTTGAATATTAAATATGTGCACTAAATAATTCTATCAAAGACATGAAAACACATGAAGTAATATTGCTCGGGCAATTCAAGCATGGCAAAACATGTTTCCATTTGGGGCAGTAAATGGCCTTCCCAGATAATGGAGATGTTCTAAATGGCAGCTCTTTAGCCAAAAAAAGAAGTACCTTTTTCACACTTTTTTTTTTTTTTTTTTTTTTTTGGAAGACATGAAGATTTCATAAAGGAAGAATTAGAAAGTGTAAAAGAAACATTCTATAAAGCAAAGGTGATTTTTCATTTTTCCAGTAATGACCACTTTTTACTCAGATTATGGATGAAAACACCTGCTTCTCAGTAAAGTTTAAATCTGTCATAACTGAGGTTAGAAAATACATGTTCAATTTATTTAGCTAGGATGCACTGATCTGCCATTTTCACATTTCCTTTTAAACCCCATAAAGTGCATATATTTCACCTCTATTTATATTTTATTCTTAGTATTGTGTCTACATTCATCAGTAAAGCTGAGTAATTGTCCAAATGAGATGCAAGGAGATGAAGACTACTGTTTCTTTTGAACACAGGCATACCAATCAGCTCCTCTTCACTGCAGCTTCTCAGGAACTGTATAGAGGTTCTTATTCAATGTCAGTGATGGATTTAAAATTCTTTTGCCTGGAATATAGTCCAAGAACAAAGTGCAAGACTAACTGTGCACCAGAAGAGGTCTCACTTGTTCCACCCCATTGTACATGGCAAAGTTACAGAACCTCAAATGTAGAGGTAGTAGACCATGAGTTGACTGTAGAATGGAGTGGGTAGGACGCCAGGAGATAAAACTGAGTGTCAAAATTTGTGCAGATGCATTTCTTCTTGTGACTGAGCAGATAAAATGTTAAAATTATACATATTTAAATACCTCTTGCTCGAGTTCTGAATGTATTTCCTTTAGGAAAGGAGAAAAAAAAAACAACCCCTTGTGTTGATGATGAAATTAAACTTGAGTAAGTAAATATGATTATCTGCAACTGCTTTTCCAAGGCTGTTTAAAGGAGACAAAATTAAACAAGTAGAAAAATATAATCCTGACTTAAAATAGCATGCACCTTAAAAATGTATAGTATAGCAACTTTGTTCAGCTATACAGGTAATCATATCCAATGATTAAACTTTTGGGGTTCATAGTTAAAGAAAAGGACTCAAATCAGAAACAAGAACTCACAACACTCAAGACCATGGCTTTCTCCTATCCCACAACCCCTGAAGTAACGCTTCAAACTTTTTCTGCCTTTGAAGTTCAGAAAAAAGTTTCTTGGGAAGGTACAATACTTATCATTAATTACCTTGTCCCTTTCCCATTCACTTTGCATTAGGCATCTGCTATAAAACAAAATGTTCAGCCTGTGTGCTTGTGTCAAAGAGGACAGAGGAGTCATAGCATGCTGCCCTTCTTTTCAATGAGTAGAACAATAACTCTCTGAAGATGCTGGAGAGCTAAACACATGAAGAAACATAACGGATAGCTTTAATAAACTCAAAGTAGTGATCTCAATGTATCTTCTAGCTTCCACAGAGCTTCCTGTCTTTGAGATGAGTTCTATCATTGCCGCCTTCTGCAAACAGTACCTTAGAGATAAGAGTTATATGCTAGAGTGTTTAATACACACCAACCATTATTCCTGTTTTCCTTGGCTTTTTATGTTGCCAAATCATTTGTACTTGCACAAAGTGAGTGCAAGAATATGAGCTTCTGTCAGTGGCAGTGAGGAAGCTCTGATGGACAGGATATTATCATGAGATAAATGCTTCACTTCCACCACAAAATCCTTTGGAGTCTTTGGTTAGACCATTTAAACTGCTTCTCCTTAAGGCCAAGCCTTAATTAGTTTTATTTTTGATGAATGTTTCTTCCCTAGAATTACCAATGCTGGAATGATTTTGAGGCTATTAAGTGTAAATATTAGGAAACTGAAGCAAGGAGATTTCTTTGTATTCCCAGAACACCCCCGCTTCCCTACTCCCGTTTTTGCTAAGTATAGACGGTGAAGATTTGGAAAGTACAGAAGGAAATTCTGGAAAGTTTCTTTTTTCCCCCAAGATACTGACAATAATGATTAAAAATAGTAGTGAAATATTAGGAATATTATGGGTGGGGTCTGTGTGGTTTGGAGGACTTTTTATCACTTCAGTGAAAAAGTCAGAGTTTGAATCTCATATTTTTTGTTGGAAAAAAACAAGTGCTCAGATCAGATCAGCTCCTACAATCTGAGGCCTATTAGGAGATGCAAAGATGTAGCAATCCCACTAGAATTTAAGACCTGCTTTGCTAGATTTAAAAGACAGAGCTGCCACTTTCATATTAAAATATTTTGTCCTTGAAGCCTGCTCACTACACCATCAGTATTCACCTCTAGTTTTTTGTCTCTTGTGAGGAGCACCTTTGGTACCACAGGAAAGCAAAGAAAATAGAAGACAAATTCCATTGCTTCGTACAACACAGGGACATTTCTGTTCTTCTTAAACCTATTGGTCATGGAAAGCAACTTTTTGACCAGTTCTTTTTGGGTTCCTGCAATCTAACATGACAATCATTCTACACTTAAAAACCGCTGATACAGTAAAACTTAATACCTCTGGAAATGCTACAGAATGAAAAGTTTCTGAGAAACACATCAGCAGACCACTCTCAACACATCAGCAATGTCCAACATTTTCAACCTGAGGGCAAAATTAAACAAATCAAGTATTATAAGCAAACCCCAACACTACTCTCCCGTCCTGTCCAAGTAACAATTCCTTTATGAAATAAGAGATGCTGTGTAAATGAAAGACAGAAAGGGCAGCACCAGTAAACGAGAGCGATGAATTGATCACCATGGTAGAAAACCTCTTCTGTACAGCCACTGCCTACCTGTGGAGAAACATCAGACAGAAGAGTTTTCCCATGATATCACACCTGTTTTTCCCATGTACATGATAGAACAGAGTCATAAAATCAGAATAGTTTGGTTTGGAAGGGACCTTTAAATGTCATCTAGTGCAACATCCCTGCAATAAGAAGGGACATCTTGAAGTAAACCTGGTCAGAGTCCTGTCTAAACTGACTTTGAGTGTTTCCAGAGATCAGGAATCAACCACGACTCTGGCAACCTGTGCCACTATTTTAACCCCCTCATTCTAAAAAACTTAGTCTTTGTATCTTATATAGATCTATCTCCTTCAGTTTAAAAAACACCACCTCATTCCCATCACAAGAGGCCATGATAAAATGTCTGTCCCCATCTTTCCTATAGGCACCTTCAGGTACGGGAAATGACTGAGGGTCTCTCTGGAACCTTCTCTTCTTCATGCTGAGTAACAACAACTCTCTCAGCCTTTCCTCACAGGAGAGGTGCTACAGCCTACTGATCATCTTTGTGGCCCTCTGTGCTGGTAACCCCCAGAACTGGATGCAGGACACCAGATGGGGTCTCAAGAGAGCAGAGGAGATGGGCGAATCCCCTTCCTAGTCCTGCTGGCCATACTGCTTCGGATACAGCCCAGGATACAACTGTTTTTCTGGGCTGTGGCTGCCCATGGCTGGCTCTTGTCCAGCCTCTCTTCCACCAGCACCCCAAGTCCTATTTTTGCAGGTGTGCTTTTGATTTGCTTGTCACTCGGCCTGTTTTGATACTGGGGCTTGCCCTGACCCACGTGTTAGGCCTTGTGCTTGGCCTTGTTAAACCTCATGAGATTCCCATGGCCCTACTTCTGAAACTTGTCCAGGTCCCTCTGGATGGCACCCTGTCCTTGAAGTGTGCCAACTGAACCACTCAGTTTCATTTGCAAACTTGCTGAAGGTGCACTCAATCCTGCTGTGTTGTTGATGGAGACATTTAAAGAATACTGATGCTACTACAGACCCCTGGAGGACAGTTCTTGTACAGATGTTGGTCAAAAAATTGACCACTACCCTCTGGATGTAACCATCCAGCCAACTCCTCATCCACTGAATAGCTCACCTATCAAATCCATATCTCTCAAATTTAGAGAGAAGGATGATGTGGGGACCAAGGGCCTCAATACAACTTATGTAAGAAAGGCATCTTCACAGTGTAGCTAAAGAGCAATTTTGTCAAGGCTTCCTTGCTCTTGGACCAAAGGGCTTGCACTTCCCATGCAATAGCAAATGCCAGAAAAAACAGAGTTACCCTTGTATTTAAAAATAGATCTATATTTGCTTGCAGTGGCCATCATGGGACTACTAGACGAACACGCTGATGTGGAGGTGCTAGTTCTTCATAACACATTTTGGCCATCTCCTAGGTTTGTGGAGGAAATGGCAAGATGGCCACAGAAAAAGAAATAATTCAGAAGCTCTTGTTTCAAAGTCAGTGCTAACAAATCCTTCCATTGGTATTGTAAAGAAACACAAGTCATCTTAGTCTCCAGTCACTTTGCAGGGCTGTAAGCTAAAAAAAATTGAAATCATCAATGAATAGAAGGCTACATTAATAACAGCAAGAGAGTTTTTTTCCACACAGTCATATTTAAATTTATTTATGTCCATTTCATGTGATTTCTTGCAAAAATCAGAGGATAGTTAAGTTTATGTTAAAAGGTTTGGGTAAACTATACTTAGGATACACAAATTTAACTGATGCTTAACTCAGCATATAATTAAATTATAAAATTAATCCATTGCTCCCACATCTTTTCTATTCATTGCACACCTGAGGTGGTTTTTCTGCTGTTATCTGTGCCAAGATATTTTACAGGTCTTTTTGCCACATGCCCATAATTCCCTCCTCCCCAGACATATACACACAAACTAATGCAATGTAATGTCTATATATTTATTAAATATTAATTAAATAATTTGCTATAGTTGAAGACAATTCCATAGGTGGCTTCAACCATATATATAAACATGTATGTAGCTATAAATCGTTGTATGTAGCTATAAATTATGTCTTTTGGCAACTGACTGAAAAGTCAAAATAAAGAGTATTCTTTCTTTTATCCCAAGTTTTATAGGGATGTGATGAATATCAAGGATGATTATTTTATGTGCCTACTACTTGGAAATTTCCTTTCACTGATCTGCATCTGGCCTGGAAAAGCACCTAGCTGGGCTACCAAAAGAGATCTCAGAGGTACCACAGCACATGGTACTGTAGATGTGTGAGAGAGCAGGTGAACTGGGCAGTGCAGAAGTATTTTTCTAGAGACCATGTTTGATTGTTCCCAGTTCCAAAATACACAAGCGGAGGAGTCTCAAAGTCAGACTATGGAGTGAAAATGTAAGTTAGAACGATAGATCACAAGAAGCCTTGACCATTATTTGTGGTTTCACTTCTGCAGCTACTGATAATTTGCACTACTTTATCTTCAGTAGCTCTCCAAGTATTGGTAAATCTACCTACCCTTAAACATTGAAGCTATATCTTTCAATGGTGTATTACACCAGAAATTCCTCTTCAATTGCAGGCTGAAGCCTTTTAGAATATATCTTTGGGGGAGGTTAAGACACATAGGCATGTAACATTTATATTTTGGTACTAGAAATGTCCATGGTTGATTGTTACTTAGGTACAAATACAGCATTTTAAATTGCAGTCTGTCTTAGTTTAAATAGAATTTCAAGTGTAGGCAAGCTGTCAGTTCTTTGACCTCTGCAGCATATGGCAGAAAGGACGCTGATACATTTGGATTTATGTTTATGGTGAAAGTTTCTTTCCATCTTAGCCATCATCTTCTTATCTGCACTGTTTAACTTTGTGTAAGTACTTTCTCAAATTTGATCTATAACATAATTTTCTTTATAATTTCCCATTCAGATATCAAATTTACTAAGTTACTGTGGTGTAGTGTTTTCTAGTCTTTATTATTTTGCTAGAGAATATGCAGAAAAAAGAAATACAATACTTCATGAGGGCAATTCGTCCTGACTGTTATGCCTTTCAGTGAAGACCCTACAGAACAACTCTCTTGCACTTCTGTCCTTCTCTTCACTCGACTCAGGCAGATGCAGTATGCAGCAAGGGCAACTTCCTCACTTCAGCTCACAGTACTGCAGAGCTAGAAAACAGTTTACTACCCTTTGAAAGTAGCAATTAATTACAAAAAATCCCTTATGCCTTCTGATAAGAGGTTATAAAAAACTCCAAGATAAAAAAAATATTTTCCACAGGTACTGCATTTCTGCATACCTCACCCCCACAACTGCTGCCCTCCTCCCAAAGGTGAAGAACCCTATTAGAGACACCACCTCTGATGATAAAGCCTCCTGCATCCACTTGTTTCAGATGGGTTGAGAACATTTAGTGCTTCATTACTAACCTGTCTGCATCCCTGAGTATTTCTCTTTCACAATATTTTTATAATTTTCAACATGCATCAGTGCAGACAGCTAATCCTGCATTGCCTTCACTACTTTCCCCAGCTACTCAGTTAGCTGTGTACCACTGTTCATACTTGTTTGAGGAACTAATCTGTCTGCCAAGCCCTTAAGGGTCTCTCTCAGTAAACGGTTCAGTCACCAAAACTGAACAGACCACAGAGGGGCACCCTCATACTTGTGAGGAAACACCCCAGTGGCTGATGGCCCAGAAGAGACACAGCAGGCGCACAACAGAACAAGCTGCAAGGAAGATTGCCAAATCAATGTAACACAAACAAGTATAATACTAGCAAGCAACAGCAAAATAACTTGGTAAAGAGCTAAAGTTATGCTTATTACACAGGTACTATGAATTAACTTACTGTATACTTGAACTTTCACTAGGACCTCCTTCACAGAAATTTCAGCCTCAATTAAAAAATAAAGCTCGACTAGAGTTGTAATTTTTCCACATACATTTTGAGCAGCAATGTCTTCTTCTAGACAATAAGAAGACAATTTACAGAGTTGGTGATCCTCTGCATCCCCTGAGAAATTTGTGATTTTCTTTCACAGAATAACACAAATTGTGTAAGGCTGAGCTTTTAATGAAATTAAACAAATGAGGAATGGCAAAATCTGGACAAAGATACTGCAACAAGCACTCTTATTCAAAACCACACTTATCTTCACAAATAGCTAAAAATTACTCCAGTGGTCTACTTTAAAATACACTTTCAAACTGATAACTTTAATTGGGTCTATTTTCAGCACTTTGTGGATTTTGCTTTGATTTATTTCTGAAGTCACATACCAAGTCTACATCTATTCTTGTTATATCCTGGACTCACAAACACCTCCAATTTTACACCTACATTTTCCTTGGAACAATTATAGGCACATTTGGATAGCAACGAACTCTGGATGGTGTTTCCCATGTAGTCTTTTGCAATTATTACATATTTGCATATTTGTTACACTGGGAAGAAACCAAAGCTTGGGGGCTTTTAGATTGATCACTGATCAAAGCTGTAGGAAGAATAGTCAAGGCCTCTGGAGACAGTAATCTAGTTTCCTAGTCAGACACAACAGATGGATGACACAAAAAGTGCCAGATGAGAGAAACAGTAAAAACCACATCAATTGTATCAAGTAAGCTGTAGTCTCAGCTTGCATGTGTCTAACCACTCCCTGAGACTGATTTTTTTTAAAATCCCTTTTGTTGTTATAGGATTTGGACCCTTTACCTGCCCAGATGTAAAGCATAGTGTAGTTTCTTGCTCAAAAGAAACAACAGAAATTAAAAAACCCAGAAACTAGATCTTCATTGTTACCTTTACATTGCATCACATTTGTTTCACAGTTCACAGACAAATTAAATCAGTCCATTTAAAAAAGCCATCACCGAAAATGTGTTAATTTTGATGTCAATTTTTAAGTTGTGTGTGAACCCCCATACTAAGTGAATAGCAGCAACAGTCCCTCATACATGCAGTTCTAAACTGTTAAACCAGACAGCAGATTCAAATATAAAACTGCACTGCAGAAGAATCCATCTTCTTTCTTTTTTTTTTTTTTTTTTTTTTTTTTTTTTGATACAGGACAACTGTAGTACTACTCATGACAGACTAACCACTAGTTTATTTTAAGGAGACAAGTTCCCCATACTTCTTCACTTCTCCAAAGAAAAGACACAGAAGTATTGCAACAGAACAGCGAAGTCCACAGGAACGGAAAACAGAGCAAATGAAAATGGAAGAGGATTAATTTTTTTAAAAGTGTCACTCAGTTATGCAACTAGTCTCTGCAATAGCCCTTAATCGAGCATTGTCTAACACTGTGTTGTGCTCATGGCTCCCTTATCACTACTATAAAATTTTAGCCACTCACACCAATACTTAATGAAGAGAATCCACTGGCAATATAAAGCTGTTGGATGGCATTTCTGGAAGAGCTTTTTGGGCTTACCTAGCAAGACTTTCTCAGGTCAATGTCCCCGTTGTAGACTGTTTTGAAACATCCAACAGGCATAGCATGTTTATTTTTTTTAAAGTGCTCTGATACTGGAGTCCCATAATTTCTACAACTTCAGTAATTCTACTGATACTTACAAATCCTTATTAATAAGATATTCAAATCTCATGTCAATACAACAATGCATATTGTATTTTAGGCTCTCCAGTATTAGAATCTGAAAAATAAATTTGAGAGTCAGCAATTTCCTAATGTAGTAATGCCATATTTTATTTTATCAAACAATGGTTATCCTGCCAGCCTGAACCAATAATAGATTCTCTTCAGAATTGTGTGATTTCACTCTCTCTTTCATTTTTTAGCACTTTCTTGATATGCTAGTTTAGAAATTTTTGCTCTGTGATTTATGGCTTAGTCCCAGAAGGCAAACAAACAGATTCTTCCTGTACTGTTGGCACTAAACTTGATGCCTCTATTGTGTTATGTACAAAGTATCTGTTATATCAAGGACACAAGTCATGAATTATTTTTCAGATTTATAACAAAGAGTTTCTGATTCATCCATGGCTATGATTTACATATCATTTCACTGCAGCAGTAAGGCGAATTTAGAAGAGAAGAATCTGAAAACTGTTGAAATCGGACACACATAAGCAAGTTAGAAGTTCTTAGGAGAAAAACCTCCTGGAAAAAGAAAATGAATAGGTATTTGTATCAACATTTTGATAACCATTTTTCAAAATTATTTTATGTCTGATATAATCTTCCAATAAGTCAGCGCTGGGGATTGTATTTTCATAAGTGAATTTTTTAGGAAATTTTAAATTAACATTATTTCTGTGAAAGGAACTGCACAAATTCTAAATACAATCTGTTTTTCTACCAAAGTTCATGCAACAAGCCAGACACAAGAACATTTATGTACTCTGGGAAAAATTGTGTCATTTTAGATTATTCATAATATTTTGTGTTTATGCTATGGAAATCCTCCATTTATCCTCTTTAATGGCTTGGGATTTTTGTTTTGTTTTATATTAATACACACAAATTTTCAGAATTAGCATCTGAACTAGCATCTTCTCTGTTTTCTGTTTAATCAAAATCTACAAATAAAATGTGTTAAAATAATAATTTGCTTAGTACACTTTCATGACTATTAATTACTACCAGAAATCTATTTTTCTGTTTTAAATTATGGGGGTTTTCTTCTCATTTGTTTATTAGAGGCTTATAGCTTCGTGTTTTACAATTACCAGTAACAGAAAATGATGTATGAGGGCATTGCCTCTTTTACTACTGATGCAGCAGAGAAGAGGAAACAAAATGGAAGATGTCTGATATAATCTGGTATGTCTGATACCAGAAGGTATCTCTTGACTTGGAAGTTCCATGTATTATTTAGTTTATCCAGCTATATGTCATAATCTCTGTATTTATTTTAACTAATGTGAGAGAAAAATGCAAGCTGAATGTTTTTCAGTTCTGAAAGCATTGCTTAACCCTGTGCTAAGTAAAAAATTCTAACTTTCTAACTGGTGGTAAGCAATATATGAATTCCACTTCAGGCATACTTGGTACAAAAAGGAGGTAACACAGGTGAGAAAAAGCCCAGGCCCCTTATCAGCCATTTTGACATCCACTTAAACCTCCTTGTTAAAAGACATTTTGAGATAATGAAGAGGAAGAAACAGAAATGTATTCAAGTACAATCAGAATAACCAATAATGGTCCTGGTTATAAACTACATATTTTTTTTCTTTTTTGAAATTCTACTAAAAATAAATTATCAGACTAGTAACATATTTATAAAGCAAGCCTTCTCATGCGTGTATCCATGACAACCTAGATTTATATTTTGAGCTCTAGAAAGTTGTTACAGCGCAGCTTACATAAATTACTTTGAAGAATGTAGCAAGATAAGAGGTTTGCTACTGAGGTGTTTTATTTGGCATAATATATAATATTTTGACTATTCTGAAGCATAAAGGAAAGCAAAAGTATTATGTAGTGGTTTGAAACCAGTCTTGCCACAAAGTAAACCTATTTTTAATATAAGAAAAGTGTATAAGCACTTTATGTCAAAAACCAGTGAAAATTGAAAAAAAATTGAAAACTTAGTAATTGAATATTAACATACCATAATTAGGAAAGCAAAGAAACAGAAATGTGAAGCATACATTGCCTGAAATAAACAAAACTTGTATTTACACTAGTATGCCTCCTACTGGGGTTCCATCTGGACTTTGGGCACAAAACCTATTTTTTTCTCTCTCTCTTACCTTGGGAAAGGAACCTGCTTTCACTAGACTAAGCATTACTAAAATTGCATTTCTGTTACACGTGTTTTCTTTTTGCATTTGACTTAAGAGTCATAGTATATAATTTATATTATATATAAACACAGTAAGCAATTTCCAAGTACAGCATGGAAACAATAGGAACACAGTTCAGAGATTTTTCTGAAACAAATAGCAGTGACTTCCCTAGCATTTTGTTATCAAATATATGCATTACCTACATTGGAAAGAGACTTTGAGGAAAGAGATATATACAGTCAATTCAGTAATTTTTCAGTACACTGCTAAGAATTCAAGTTATGTTAACAACTACAGCCTCTATGACCTTCTTTTTCTGAGCAGAGCCTACTGCTTTAGATTGACTGCCAAGAAAGAAAAAAAAAAAGAAAAGCAGACAAGTTCGTAACAGAGCCTTTTCATGAGCTGCTAAGGGAAAAAGTTCTTGACCTTAGAGATGCAATGGCTAGGTGACACACCACCAGGCAACCTGCCACTGCTTGAATTCCTTATATCTAGACCCACACCAGTACCTCGGGGGCTCTGGGGATCTCCAGTGGAGAGGTATCCAGCTGTGGGCTACCCCACAAGATTAAAGTGAAATTCAACACTTTCATGAAATGCAGCGGCACAAGTTTTTTCTGAAAGCCCATGACTGCAACCCGCCTATTATCTGCACTTTGTGACTTCCTGTGGTGATATACCCTGAGATTAGCTTCATTGGTTAAAGCGTGATGCTAAAATCACCAAGACTGATCCCTCTACAGGCCATTCTCATAAGAATTAGACCTGATGAGCCTTGTGGATCCCTTTATGTGATGGAAAAAATAACAGAAATTAAGCTGATACAGGATGGCACAAGTCTTGCAGCACAAATTCCTGAAGGAGATTCAGCAAGTGAGAGGGAAGTTTACCATGCATGTATCCTCAGCTGATCAGTAGTTGTCTTCTCTGGCCTGTTGTCTCCTCCCTAATTTCCTGATAGATGGGAAATATTTACTCTATGACTCCATTTTCTTGCCTGGAACAATGACATGTGCGTGCAACATAATAGTCCTGAGGGTCAGAACCTTTGCTCTTTTTTCTTAACTGTATTAGGACAACCTGAGGGCTAATTTTCTGCATAAGCCAAATTTAGTTTTAATCACTTGTATAAATATTTCTGGGCACAGTTCATGCAATTTAGAAATACTGCCAGACTCTTAGGTAATCAAAGATAATACTTTTATGGGTAGGATTTCATAACAAAAACATCATTATAAACATATAGACGTTTCACTCAAATTATTTTTCTTTTGTAATACAGAACATTATTCTCTGCAGTGTAGTATTATGCTTTACGTAATTAAATGTCATTTCTACCAATCAAAACCTTCCACTTAACTAATAGAGTAAGAATTTGAGTCTGCCTTCAGCTTCAGTTCTCCATGAAAAGAAGAAAATGTGCAGTAAAAATGAAATGCCTTAATCAAGAATCAAGCATGAATAATATCTTCTGATATTTTGTTACAATAATGTGCAAATAAGTAAGATTCCATGATATGCAACAGAAGGTGCTTGAGTCATTGATTTACCATAGAATGATGTTACATTTTAACTAGAAATCTTAAGAATGCAGCTACTTTATGTATGTCCAAGATGATTTCATTTCTGATGTCCTGTGCTGCCCCATCATGACCGAAGCAGACACATGTGCCTATAAAGAAAAGTTCATCCTTTCTTAAAAGCCTGAAAAAAACATATAAAGAGGCATCACAAAGACCTATTTGAACACTGTATTTGAATTTGTTATTAGTCAGCTAGGGTCAAGTGGTAAGTAAAATTTACTATGGTAAAAAGGTTACACATTGCTGTATGTTTGGAAGTTTTAGAACATTGTAAATCAACTTCCATTCTTCATATTCTCAGTGTAGGTTTATAATAACTGATTAAACAATCTATTCCTCTGATAGCCAGTAGTTTTCCATGGAAATTAATTTGTGGCCCATTAAATATATTATCTATCATATGCCCATCAACTAGCACAATTCATATATAAGGTTTTTATGTAGACAGCAATGGCTCAAGGGCCATCATGTATAAACACTTATGAAAGTTAAAAGCAAGAACAGATGCCATGCCATGCAGGTGTGATGCATAAAATTCTGTGAAATTTAAATGCATTAATTGAAATTATCAAGCAAGTTTATTTGATGTGTTTCCTCTGGTGTTGATTAAAGAGTATCAAGCAATTTTACCTTAAGAACTGGAAAATCAGTTTTGTACAAATATCAAAATACTAAGAAGTTACAGCTATTTCTCTTGTCTATAATTAACCTCTACACTGCAAATGAAGAGCTTTTCCTTTGCACTGTGTCATTGCACTTTGCAATGATAAGAAAAATATTACCTTGAAAATTACAATTTTTCAAAGACCACTTTGAAATATTGTCCCTGTCTAACAGCTTTTATGAAACAGTCTTGAGCAATGCCACATGATAAGAGCTGGTCACAATGAAAAATAAAATAGAATTAAGTGCTAGTAGTACAAATTTCAGAGATCAGTTTTCTGTTTTGGGGCTGCTTTCTCCTGTTCACCTCAGTTAGAAAGACCAACTTATTGAAGTCACATCTGGCTCTACTTGAAATACTTACCACTAGTCAACTCCAACTAAAGAAGGAAGAACCTTTTTCAAACAAAGGGGGATGGAGCTGCGGCAGGTGCTGGTTCTCTCTCACTCTTGGTTTTTGAGGACAGTTGAAGCCTTTGCTTGGGAAGGAAATTCATTGCTGCTGCCAGAACCCAGCCCAGACCTGTTTCTTCTACATGGGGTAAGCCTACACTTGTAAGAGCAGCCACTGAACTGTGACCTTATTACACCGACCTCACTAAAAGAGGGACCTATTCCCATCTGCTCAGATGCCTGGGATCTTGAGCTTGCCCTTCTCTGCCCTGCCGGGAGCCAGGCTGCCACTTCCCCCCTGCCACTACTTCTTCAGCACTGCTCTGAGCTTTCGCTGCCCTGCAGCCCGCACCCTCTGCCCTGCTGGGATGTCCTGCGGTTCCAGCCGAAGCTCCAGAGTCTCTGATACATCTCGTCTACCGCCCCCAGATTTTTGCTCATTACTGCTGTGCCAGCTTGGTGCTCCTCGGAATCTTGCTGGAGCACCAGCATCGGCTGCCCCAGGGGGTTTGTGAAGCAAAGCCTCTCCTCCATCCCTTCCCATCCCCCCCGTCCGCCATTACGGCGCTCCCCGGGCCCGCGCCACAGCGCCCCCTGCAGCCGCGGGGGAATCCTCGCTCCAGCCCTGCCCGCCAGGAGCCACCAGCGCCCCTGCCGGCTGAGACCGGAACTGCACCGAAGGGGAAATGCCTGGGGCCGAGAAGGGCTCGCTGGGCTCCCGGTGCTGTTTGCTGTTAGTGCCAGAGGCGCTGTTTGTTTGATTCATTGCACATACTAGTAAGGAACTGTTATTCATCTTCTCATATCTTTTGTCTGAGGGCCCCTTAATTTCAAAATAAGAATAATTTGGAAGGAGGGGGGTCTATATTTTCCATTCCAAGGGAGGTTCCTGCCTTCCTTAGCAGATACCTGTCTTTCAAACCAAGATGAACATGTATTTAATGTTTCATGAATAAAAAACCTAGGAATGTGCTAAAAGGAGAATTCTGAGTCTACTTAAATTTTCCCAAATACTACCTATTTAGTTCAGTACATTGATGGTACCTAAATAGAGGAAATTAATTGTCTCCTGAGATACAATTTTTTTAAGATTTAGAATTTAAATTATTAGCAGTGAGACAAATTATGGTTTTATCATTAATTCTTTCTCTGTAAAAATAAGCAAAGTAGTATTTTTTTTTTTACATCTACAACCTTATTCTTATCTTACCAAGATAGTAAAAGTGATTGTGATTTTTTTAAAGAGTGATCAGTGTGTTTAGGAGGTCAAGAAAAGTGATAAAAGAAGATGAGTGGGTCTACCTCCAATTAGATTCAGTCCTTATGAAAACAAAGTCTAAGGCTGAAGCATAATGATACAGGAAACGTAAGAGACAAAAAGCTATCCTCAGTAGCACACAAGAAATTATTCAAAATGTTGGTAATGAAAAGCTTTCAAAGGCTGGCAAAGGAATACTTTGATTCAGTTTCCTTGATGAGGAGAAAAAAAATGAAAAAAACTTAATTAGGGTAAAGCTGAGAAAAGTCTTCATGGCACTAAGGGATAAAAGAAGATGTAAGAAATAAGAGAGCATCTTTAAAAAGCAGAATTCATGTTTGAGGAAGGACAATAAAAAGGATCATAAACTCTGGCAGGTTAAAAACACAGGGCATCAAAAAGAGAATTTGAGAAGCACTTGCACAGAGTAAAAACAAACAAACAAACAAACAAACAAACAAACAAACAAACACACACAAACATATTAAAAGAACTTAGAAGTGGATTTTTCCCCCCCCAGTTTTTCTGAAATAACTTATTTTCCCCATAACTCCAATCGGCTGCCATGTTGCTAAGAAAATTTGTCCAATTAATTAATGTTGCACTATGTTCATTGACAGGAGCTATTTAAATTAACAAAATAATATGTTTGTGCTGAATAATCAGCTTGACTTTGCACTGTTTTCCAAGTCTGTATCTTGAGCAGGCATCTTTGAGTAGCACCAGTGTGAACATATACTCTACAAGTTCTACAACACTGATATTACTGTGATAGAGAACATGTCAAATTTAAAGGATGACAACTGAAAAGTGGGAATTTTCTATGAAATCACAGATGAGACTTACCGACTGTGTGGGCACCATGTCAATGTTTACACAGATATGAAGAGCATAAGAACAGAAAGTCAGATCAAAATATCCTACATTTGCTGAAGGCAGTGCCTATAGAATAGTGTAATAGGGGAAATACACTTAGAGTGGTGATGGGTTATGGTCTCCTAGAACTCTTACATTTGCAGCTTCTTAGATTTGAGATGGTGCCCAAGTTCTTAGAAGCCCTGAAGGTGGCTTCTGTTCTGTGAACATTACCCAGTCTGCGAGCAAACCCATTCAGCGTTTCTGTATCAGCAGCACCCTTCAGAACAGATTCCTGAAAATACTTACACAATCCTAAAGGGATCAGTTATGTGAAGGCACTTTAAAACTTTTACTATGACATTTAATAAGTTTCAACAAATAACTTATAAAACCCTTAACTTTGTAAAAAATGAGAAGAATCTGCAAAGAAAAGCAAATTATTATTTGCTTTTTATACTTATACTTACAGATATGTCATTACACTAAATACTGTGCAAAATATGTATATTAACTTCCAGCATCACAAACATTTTAAAAGGTTATTGTCAGCGAAACCTGGAATCTAAATAAAAAACCTACAGAAATACTAATTATGAGATTCTAGGAAAAGAAAATTCTTCAGCAGAAACTTCTTTCTTTAAATACAATTAAGAAGAGTTTACAGCAATTTATCCTTCATCCCACTGGATTACATGGTTTCAGAACAACAACAAAAAGATAATAACAAAAGGCCAACACCAAAGCTTATTGAAGCTGGATGATTAGTCCCTTCTATTTCAATAGGCATTAGAAAATGCTTAGGAGGAGCAACACAGCTCAGAACATCTGTAATTATATCGCTCTCTAGGTGCAATTTGGAAGGAAAGCAAATTTTCAGTTTGACCAGGTCCCCTTCAGCAACTTATTTTGATGAGTGAACAGGATAATAATTAAGTTTCTGGTATTTGTGCTCCACCTCTTTTGGGAGTTATGATTTACACACATTGTGTCCAACAACATAATACAATTTCTATGTGTAAGGTCTCACTCTCCTTGGTCAAACACCTAGAAAATTATCAGAGCACTGATTTGTTAAAAATGAACATACTGCAAAATCTATCATTATTAACTGAATGTAAATTAGAAATTGTATGGAAGAGTCTGAAAGAAGCCTGCTAACATGTAAATATTCACATCCAATCTTAATAGTAAAACTGTGGCTTTTAAAGCCTCTTCAGATCAGGGAATGCAATTCAACTTGCATCATTGAGAAATTTAAAACAGTGCAGAAGATGGGAATACTTCTCATAGAGGAGAAGGATGCAGAAGGGTCCTGGTGCTACCTGGGTGGGTTTTAAGAGTGTGATGCACAAACAGAATTGCTTTATACATCACTACTTAGGAGACTGCTTCCTTCTCCATGACATATTACCATGAGACATTCAGTTTGCAGGAACTTTGTATTTCTTTCCCACCTCATGAAGGGAGCTGCTGGCATTGTACCATACAAAGTACTCTTTGCCTTGACAACAAGAACATACTTAACCTAAACAGATTGAAACTTTTGGCTCACTGAGTCTCTTCCCGTGCTATGAGAGGCTTTTTTAGTTTATGAAGTATTTTGCCTTCCTGAGTATCTCTATCATTGGCCATCCAGATGAGTAAGGCACTTGTAAGCCTGTATTAAAGGACTTGAAACCTTAATTCTCCAGGTTATTTATTACTTGACCTGTAGTAACAAGCAAACTATTTTAGCAAGACAATTTTTTTTTGTAAAAACTTAATGGTGTCCAGTCTGATGTTGATGGTATTTACTTGTGTGTGTGTAATGTGCGTGTGCACAAATTGCATTAGCTACATGACAATAAATATATTATACACCGCTGAGTGAAAGGGATGCCACAGGACAACTCCAAACTGGTGCACTATTCTGCAGCTTCTCTTCAGCTCCTTCCTCTTAGCTCTGCATGGACAGGGTGAAGAGAAAGAGTGACACAGCAGTTACTTTTGGTCTATAATATGGGTGAAGCAAGAAAAATGTTCTCCTGCATAATTATGTACCTCAGATTGGGGTTTTCAGAGAATTACAGAACCATAGAACATTGCAAGTTGGAAGAGATGGTGAGATTCATTAAGTAAAAATCTTCATTATTCATAGGACTACTTAAATCTAAATCTTATGAGTAACATCATCCAGATACTCCTAATTCACTGTTTCTATTAAGTTGGTATTTATTACAGAAACACTGGAGCTGCACTAGCACAAAACTAGATTCATTCATATAAATATAGCCCTCCATGATGGAAAGAACTTATTGTGTATATGCCATACAAGTTTCACAAAAGCAGTAACTAGAAAGATTCAGGGAGAGTTTACTGCCTCTGTAGGTATTTTGAGATATATGGTATATATATAAATGCATATATATGTGTGTGTATATATATATGCTTTATATCCATTAAAACAAAACAAATGCCACTAGGAAGTCTGATTTTTTGAAACATGTATGCGTGCCAATTACGTTTTACTGATTCATGCTGATCAGTGTTATGGACAAGTACAAGGATTTCTCCATAGCAAATGTTGCAAACAGGCATGCAAATAAAATTAAGGAAAGATGCTTAAAAGTGCACTAATGCTTTTGAAAATAGAGCATAGTCTTAATTGTCTAGTCTGGATTTTTAAAACAGGAAAAAAAATGGTGTAGAAATTCTATGGCAGTTAACATCTCAATAAGAAGTCCATAGAAACTGTTCTCTTTGATGCTTGAAAGCAGAGTTGGACACTGTTATCTGCAACCTTGCTAAGTTGGATTATCTCCATTAGAATCCTCTGTTCCCAAACACAGGAGCAGGAGGGTTGAGGAGCAGTGAGTGTCAGGATCTTCCAACCCATTGGAGAGACTAGCATACACTGGATATGACTTATAAAGTATTAATTTTAATACTTAATATTAATCAATCATTTTCATATGCAAGAATGAGAAAAGCTTCATTGTATTCTTCTAAACACCTGTATTATTTTTCTAGAAAAATATTCATTTGCCAAAAAAAAAACCCCAGGAAAGTAATGAACATAAATGCAGTACATGTAAGAGGGAAATTAAGCAGATTATAATAGACTGACATCTGAAAGGTGTCAAACAATGAAAATGTGTACAAGAGAAATTGTAAATGAGGAAATCATATTACTTGGAATCTACCACTTAGGATCTACATTATCTTGAATCCATAGTGTATCATATTTCAGCTCTAAATGTGTAATTAGCAAGCTGCTTTCTCTCTCTTCTGTGCCTTTATAATCTTGCTTTCAGCTAGAGTTGTCAAAGTGGATCAAAAGAATTTTTTTTAAAAGGGAAAGCAGCAAGTTGCATGTAAGCCTCACCACCCCATCATTTCCTTTGTGCTGGCCATCTGAAACATGCAACAAGAATTTTTTCTTATTTTTTGTTAAAACCCTAGCTACTGCTGGCACATTACACAAAAATGAAGCATAAAAAATGCTAGTAGGCTCATCCCTTTTTCTATTTTCATTTGTGCTTATTAAAAAAATATGCTAGCATTTTATTACAACAGAATTATGTTTGGAGTCGACTGTAGCTTTTTGGTTTTAGTATAGTCTTGTTTTGTTTGGGTTTGGGTTTTTTGTTGGTGCTGTGCTAATTGTAGCTGGGTTACAACTAATTTTCTCTAGAGCAGCTAATATATGGATTTGTGTGTTGGGATTTGTGCTGGAAACAGTATCTATAATAGAAGGATGTTTTAGTTACAGCTGAACAGAGCTTGTACAGTGCCAAGGCCTTTTATGCCCTTCACCTCCACTCTAGTGAGTGGGCTGGCAGTGCACAAGAAGTTTGGAGGGGACACAGCTGGGACAGCTGACCTGCACTGACCACAGGGATATTCCAGACCATATGGCATCATGCTCAGTTATAAAGATGGGAGAAGAAGGAGGGGATGTTTGCAGAGTTGGCATTTGTCCTCCCAAGTCACTCCTATGCGTGATTGATCCCTGCTTTCCTAGGGATGGCTGAACACCTGTCTGCCCATGGAAAGTGCTGAATGAATTCCTTATTTTGCTTTGCTTGCATGCACAGCATTGTCTTTGCCTATTAAACTGCCTTTTGTCTCAAGCCATGAGATTTCCCACTTTCACACTTCTGATTGTTTTCCACATACCCCAGGGGAAGACTGAGAAAAGGGCTGGGTGGTGTTGAACCACAACAGGTGCCTATATTGAAGGGAAAAAAATTATTTAGGAATACTAAAGTGGAACTGAATTTTCAGAGTATTCCTCTTGTCTTTCTCTCTTGATCACTGGGGCTTAGATGGCCAACAGTATATATAATAACACAAACAAGGAAATGTACAGGAAAACACAGAATTAGAAGGGAAAACCACTTGATTTTTATTATAAAGGAGTCTAAGAGAATTTCTGAAGGTAATTTAAAATACAATTTTATTCTAAAATAATGGTTTACTTCATTTGTTTAACAGATGTCTTTGACAGACATCTATGTAGACTTTGTCCGTGCAGATTATCTGCAGCTATACAGAAATACAACTTGTTCCAGAGAGGTGTGAAGAAAACAACACTCTCCTCTGAACTTCATCCCTATAAGGAAATTTTTCTTTCTATTTCTAGTCTTTCTGTTTCTAGTTCAGCTAGCATTTTGTTTGAAGGCCATTTCTTATTTTGTCACATCTAGATGGCCTACATTTCCTTTAAATTTTTAAGAAGAATCTAGCTGAAAGCATTTAATAATTAATATGTTTAACTTTCTGTCCTTTGGAGATAGATTTCCATGGCTGACTTAAACAGTGTCACCCTTTTGGCTCTTGAAACACTCAAGCTACTGTGAAAAACAAAATATATGTAAAACTTATTGAAAATATCCATAAGCAAGAGCATTCAGATCTCAGGGTATAGCCAGGTATTTACTTACTTATCATCTTTCAGTTGCTGAGTTCTGTGAAACAATATCAGTGCCCTAATTACAAAAACTGCTCATGGGTTTTTTAGAATATATGGATGATAAAAGAGATGGATAGAAGATAGATTTTTGGCACTAAATTTGTTACAAAAAGGGTTATTTTATTTTCTGAAGAAAAAATCCTCAAGATAGACATTAATCATTTGTTAATTCCTTAGTGTAAAGGAGAAGGTGATACAAAAGCAAGAGTCCTACTGTAATAACTTCTGACTTTTGTCCCCACAAAAAGGTAGGACCTCATTAGTTTTATTGTTTAAAATAAAATCAGCGCAAAGTGGCTTACTGCTGCCTTTGTTCCCAGATAACATGTGGGAAGGCATATTCCTGAAAGGAGTAAGAACTTTCATTAGACATGAGCAGGTTATATAAGAGAAACAAGCCCGAACCAGACATCATGATTTTTTTCTACAGTCTTTGAGAAGTTTAACTTTTCATTTTAATTAGTGACACATCACCGATACGGGCTCAAATTAGAACCCAAATATTATCTTGTGAAGTTAGGGAACATTGCACTGCCCACACATTCTGTGGATGAGGTCTACATAAAGGAAAAAGAGATCTTTTTATGCAATGAAAGATTTATAAGTTGACACTAATGAACAGAAGGCAGTCACTGAAAGATTTTATCAGCCATCCTGGCAAGACACTTGGTGTTTTGCCAAAACTGTGCTTAGCACTAAGTACAAGTCACTGTTTCAGATTTTAATGGTACAGAAGGCAGACATTAGGCCTACCATATTATTTAGGTGCACATGTTCCATATAAGCACAACAAAAATACCCCACTGCAATTCTCATACATTGGACACTGTCTACATCAGAGTGGTAATATGAAATATTAAATTTACACATAGAAATATGATTGGAGTCTGTGTACAAGTCCTCATGGAATCTTGCAGCATTTTGCCAGCTTCCAACTCCACAGCTCTCTGCCAGCCTCAGTAAGGTAGCTCCAATGCATCTCAAGCATTGCATGCATTCCCTGGAGGTTAGAGAATAGTGTGGTACAGTGAGTCAGAAAACCAAACTAATGTCTGGAAGACAATGGAGCCTGGAATAATAGTAACAGCATCCTGGAGGAATCCATGTCTCTGTTTTTAAGGATGAGTATATTTGGCTGTTTATGTTTTTCCTTTGTGTATTGTGAACATAACTTTTGCAATAAGCTGCTTATACTTGAACAGTAAACATAGATTGCCTTTTAATAGTATGACAAGATTGTCATTTCTACAATAGATGCATTACTGATAATTAGATTTTTAAAGATGTCTTCTCTTATAAATTATGAATCTAATTCTCTAATAAATATATGAATCTGAATTCACAAGCGGAAAAAATAAGATGAATACTGAGACAATAATTCAAAATGAGTTTACTTCTGCTTCTGGAAACATTTCTGTTTCATTCCAGCTAGAAATAACATTTTCCTGTTGTTCAGAAAAGATGTAGTGAAAGATGTAGTTACTACTTACTACTACTACGTATGACAAAGTAGTAAGTAAAAGTCACATAAGGTTCTCTGATTATCATCTCAAGAGTTCTTTGCAGTTAAACTTTTTTTCCCTCTGCACAATTACTTTACTCTATATGCCTTTTATGAAGTTACAGGACTTAATGCTCGAATTCATCACCATTTCATCACCACTACCAGATAAACAAAAAGTATTGTACAAAGATAAGAAAAAGACTAAGTGAGGAAGTAACCTAAGTAGGCTCCACAGAATTATAGTCCAATTACAAAATAAAAAGTTTTAGTGTACAACAATCCAAGTTCTGGAGCTTCCTTCCACCAAAACCAGCCATGCTATTTATACTGGTGGTTGGCAGCAAATGGTAGTGAGGAATACAATTTACTGCTTTAGATAGCTGTGTAATCTCTTAATCTAAATACTGATTATGCTAGCTGGGATCCTATATGAGTTTTCTTGGGCTTTTTTTCTTGGGGGGGGGGGGGAGTTGCATTTTTTTTTAAGCTTCATAGAAAACTGTTTGCAATATTTCAGTTGTGTGTGGAGGAGAAATTATTTCACTAGCTCATATTTTATATTTGACACTATTCTTCTCCAAAAAACCAACCTCTATAAACATTCAGAAAAAAAATTCCACTCATAACAAGAGGTTTACATTTTGAGCAAATTTAAATGCAGGACAAGAATGGTACATTTTCTACAACTTTTAGAAGGTCTTTCGCTATTCCACTAAGAAGGGGAAATAATTTTTTCCTTCTAGTCTTGGTATGAAGTCATGGAGTTTCTGTGGGGTACCATGTCCTGCATGGTCTTGAAACACAGGTCTACATTTATGGTGACAGCATACACTGAAGAATACTAGTAACATGAAAAGTTCCCTAATGCTCTGCTATAGACAAAGCCCGATGCAATCATTTTTAAAGCATGAAGAGTAATAATGCAGGAGGCTTATTTCTGCAGGGGAAAATAGTCTTCAAAGCTAAATAACATACTGTGTTAGAAAGAAAGAAAATATTACTGCAAGCAGTTCAGTATCAGTCTATCTGCAGTGATTTCATCTGTTTAAGCTGGAAGTAAATGCACTTCCACATTTTTTTATTTGGAGGGAAAACAATTAACTTTGGTCTCAGATGGCATTGAAATTTTCCACAGCTGAAATTATTCAGCTCATTTATCCATCCATAATGTATCCTTATCCATACTATCTGATTTTCTTGCCGCCTCTAAGCCTCTTTCTGCTCCCTGTTTTGTTCAGTAGCTAATTTATAGGCCTGAGGTTGTCCTACTCTTCTTTCTGTGGAGTTGTATTGGAACTAGACATCAGGAAACATTCAGTGGTACTTCCGTCATTTGCAACATGCACAATACATTGGGGATTATGCAAGGTTTACCAAGGATAAATACAGGCTTCTGTTATAATTTCCTAATGAAGATTATCAGTGATATTTCGAAGAGTTAATAAAACATTTTGGTATTGTTTGTATTCCTGTAAGGATACCCTAATCTCTGGGAAGTTTTCTTACTTTGGTCCTCCACACTGTTACCACAGGTATCTACAACCTCTCCTCATCTGGAGGAAGCAAGCTGGAATCCCTGCAGAAGGAAACACTGCAAATTCTGAGTCAGTAACTAGGCAGCTTTGCAGGCAATTTTTCAGAATATAAACCATTTGCTATCATTTCCCAATTGTGTTAGAAATCAGTATTTATTGAAATTATTATTCTGACATTTTTATATATGAACAGAAGATGATACTGGATTTGGGGATTTAAACAGTATCTTCTACCCTTTTTTGGAGATTATAGTATGGTCTGATGCTAAATATAGTTTGTCAGATGCTTTCAGTTTTTAATGCATAATTAGGTGTGAATCTATTTTTATCCCTATTTACTAACAGCTCTGCTGTAGTGGTATTTTCTCTCTGAACATTGAAATTAAGGATGATTACTGTCAATGCTGCAACAGTGTTATATACCCTCACTGAATTCCCATGACTAACACTGTGTGAGACAATCTGACTGCTTAGCTGAGAAATGGCCACTGAGCAGTGAAACTGCGCATTCATCAGGGACACTATTCTTCACTAAATGACATGCATCAAATGGATCAAATTTATCTCAAATATTAAGTAACTACCTTTTGCTTTGCAAAAGATTCTGAACTAGTTATGACTACATCTATTAAACAGTATTTCATTACTAAATGAGATTAAATTGTGATATTCCTAAGCCATTTCCTCAGTAACTCATTGAAATGACCCTTTAGGCAGAGAATTTTAATCAGAATTATTGTAAATAAAACAAATAAATACTTTGGACTGTGGTTCCTCTGACCAGTTCTTTGTTCATTTGTTAAAATTGAAGTGTGTAAATAGCTAGGTTGCCATATTTATTTTTAGAGAAGATATTTAACATGAGGTATTGTTATACTGACTGACAATCAACGCAGATTGACAATCTGCACTAGCCCCCTACAACCTGCCCACAGAATATTGTCATTTTGTCTTTTCGTAAAAAATCAGTTACTGATGTTTAAATACATGAATTTTGAATGTTCTTGATATTATCGCTAAATTAACTGTGTGTATATTAGCTATACATTACAATAGACTGGCAAATGAAAAGAACACAGACTAAAGAAAAACTAAGAAAGGATATAGAAAATATGCTATCTTCACTTAAGTGTACACTGCTTGAGAAAAATGAGATGTGTAAAATCCTTTCATCTCATCAGAGAACTCTATTCCTTCAAAGAAAAAAACACCCTAGTGATGTAATAAAATCCATTGGGTTTTTTTCTGTACAGAACCTAATTTCTTAAACCATTTAGACTACAGCATCTCTGGCACATGGAAAATTGAACTGAAATAATTTTCATAGCATTTGTAATAGCAAGTAATTGCAAACACATCATGTATCTCTCTCTTTATAAATGTGTTTCAGTTTAACCAAAAATGCATGTAAGATGAAGAGCTTTGAATCACCTGTGGTTTTGAATTCTACCCAGAGTTTTATTCTGTCCAGAAACAGAACAAAGTAATGGAACGGTATCTATTCCAATCTGCCACTGTGTTAGGCTGTTATAGATGCTGTTAAATTGGATTACACACAAAGCTGAATTTAATGTCCCACATGATGAAGCAAATATCTGCAAGTACAAATAGCTGCTTCAAGAAAGTGCTGGTAAGAAATAATACTTCACTGATATTAAATGTTTCAAGAGGGCAAGACCACCTAACAACAAAACATGTCGGAGTTCTATTATAGAAAGACTCAAACAAGATATTTAGAGAACAAATTCTAAAATTAAATGTTGTATCTAAAGCAGATTGAAGACAGATGCAGAAAAAAATACAGTATTTTTATAATACTTACATAAAGTACAGATATTTGAAAATATAGATATTTTTGTCATCCCATGACTTCACTAGGTTATTTTAGCTGCTATTTATCTTAATATAATATGGATTACTGACACAATACAAACAAATACCAAGGAACTTTTGCAAATTATTTTTTTTCCCTCTCCAATAAAATCTCTGTAGTATTCTAAAGGTAGATCTTCACCAACTATCAGCACAACTTCCATAGGGGGCCTTCTCCGCTACTGTCATTCTTTGGGCTTGAAAGGAATCCTTTCTTTCTGGTCCTGCTTCTCAAATTCCTAGTGAATAGCATCTTACAACCAACCACGACCAAAAGAGATTGGCCCAAATTTCACAACACCTTTACTGCTGTGCCAGCATTTCTCTCTCTTTCATTCTTCCCCACCATCAGTTCTTTCAGGTATAATTGCAGAGTCATGCATGCACATGTAAGATGAGATAGGAAAGGAAGAAAGCAGATGAAGTAAATGCTAAAATTCTTTATTTATAATTTTCATTTTTTTAAGGTATGGAGTGCACTGATTTCATTAGCAGCTTTAGAAGGTGGCAGAAGCTAAAGCAGTAGACAGGAGGCCTAAAAGGGCACAGAAAACCAACAAATTTTATGGGGATATTGAAATGCAGGCTTAGTGTGGCAAGGGAAGGACTCAAGGAGGTCACAGCTCAACTTCTAGTGCTGTTGTCAATGTCTATCACTCTGTTCTGCAAGCCTCATCACACTCATATTCTGAAATTTTTCCTTACAGAGACTGCATCCCTGCTACTTCTCCTCAAAATCCTGCGCTTCTTTGTGTTCTTCATTGACAAAAGGAAGATAAATTAAATGTGCACCTTTTGACTTTTAACAACTATGCTTTAGCAGTTACCCACTCCTGCAAGGCACTTCAGAGCACACTTGCAGCACTCAAAAGCAGAATGTCCTGCATATTGCTACTGGCATCAGCTGCGTTACACTCAAAGCATTTATCATCACTGTGGCTCTTTGATCCTTCCGAGGATAGTTAGTTAATCAATACTCATATAATCAATACTTAGTTAATCAATACTCATACTATGAGAGCTCATGCTGCACTAATACCAGTACTATTTTCGTGGTGAAGCAGACATTTTAAGAATTCATATAGCAGTTTCAGGGAGGGTTGTTCTACAGCTTAATTTAGAAATACACCAAGAAATCCTAAAATATAAATCTGCATAGCAAAAAATGTATTACTAAGCATACTAAACCTTATGATATATTAGCAACATAAACTGCTTCATAACAGACAAAAAATGGCAGAAAGGGAAGCCTGGACACCAGTTTAATAACTACCTATCTTGTGAAGCATGGCTCTTTCAAACAAACCCCAGACTCTCTATACCTTGAAAGCCTTGCTCTTGTTTTTTTTTTGTAGTACATATTGCAAACCAATCACAGAGTTTAAATTAAAAAATCAGCCTTCGTTTCCCCTTAATGTATTTTTCCTGTATTGCATTATTTAATGCAGTTTTCTGAAAATAAAAAAATTAAAAGTGGAAATATTTTTACTTTCACCAGTGTACTGTCAAACTAAAATAAAATAACCAAAAATTAGAACAATTAAAAGAAAAATATAAAAACCAATTAAATTGGAAATTAAAACACGTAATGATTTCTGAAAGAATATAGATTTTACTAATTCTTTTTCAAAGAAAACAAAAGAAAACATATCTTTTTTCTTGTTTTGAATAATAAATGACTATTTCAGTGCTTCTTGTGGTTCAGAAATTCTGTTTCTGCTACAATCAAGCCATCCTGTCTCCCCATGCAGAACCTCATTGCCTGAGAAGGATTTAGGTCTAATAAGAGGCCTTACTGATCTGTTTCATGACTTGCTTATTTGGCAATTTCTTGAATATTGTAGGAGGATTACATTAGCTTTGCATGTGATAGGGAAAGAATATGCAGAAATGCCTATAAATATTGAACTTCAGGGTATTGTTGAATTTTATACAGTTCAAAGATCACTTTTTGAATAACTGGGTGAATGCTTTGGAAATGGACAGTGAAGACAGCATGAGAGGACTGCAAAAATAAAATTATGATAATACTTAAAACAATAAAAACCATTTTGTGATTGCTTATTGTTAAACAAAAAAGAAACAAAACCAACCAACCCTCAACATTTCCTCCCTGAGGGATGGTGACTTGGCTACAGCATTCATATCTAGACAAGAGAAATTCATTTTACCTTTAGCATTTAAGGGGAGTAGAGGCATTCATTAAATTTAAATCATAGTGCTCTGAATGCTGAGATATGCTGAGGTGCAGATAGAAGATCCCACTCTACACACTGTTGTGCAAAGGCAGTGCAAGGCAGGTGGTAATCCCACTGGATTGCTCAGTGGGAGGATCAGCAATGTCTGGTCACTGAACCCTGTGTCAGTATGGTTTGGATAGCAATGGCCTGAGTCCCTGACCATGCTGGACTGGCTTTCCAGATAGAGCAATTCACAGAGCTATGAAACAGATTGACAAATAACACTACATCTATGCAGTATCATGGCATAAGCTGTTCATACAAATGGGGGGTTTCTCCCATTTCATGAGGTATTTTAGCATGCTGTTGAAATACTCTTGCAAGAATTATTTCACAGTATGCCCAGCTGTTCTGCCAACATTGTATCTGTGTTTATTATTACTTTAAAAAACCCCACAACTCACTGAGGTAGCAAAATTCAATTCAATTCTGAAATATTGACTGTCTAGAAACAACCAGAAATTATGCAACTTTAAGCAGCAGCAGATCCCCAGAGCATTTTTAAGTAGAAAACCTCTTGCTCTGTATAATACACCCACATTTTTTCTATACAAAACTCTAGAATAAACAGTGATTTTGTTTATATTTCCTCTAACTTTCCAGGCAGGAAATTTCAAATTCTCCATCAGCTAAGGCAACACTTTTAAATGCAGTACCAGAGCAAACAAGACTACAGCTATAGCTTTAGTTCATGAAGACACACTGCAAATTCCTGAGCTTAGAGGTCCATTTACCCCATTTCTTGCAAGAACTCTTTCAAAAAGTTTTGACAGGCAGATGAAGTGACAGCCAAACATGAAAACACCCGTGGCCCTGTTCCTTCTGGAGCAGCTACAGAAGCTTCACCAGGAGCACGTACCAGAGGAGCTATCAGCGGCTGGGGGTAGTGTGAGATATAATTTGGTATAGCAGCTTTCAGAACAGAGACTTGCAATATTGCTACCCTAGCATAACTGTCTGCACTAAGCTCTGCTACAACCCTCTGCCTCTCTTTGTCAGACTGTAGTGCACCAGAAGTCACAGTGAGTGAGTGTATGTCACACATGGCCTCCTGACCACCTACCCTAAATGAATACCCTTTAGAAGATTTCTGAGACCAGTTGCATGTCAAAAAGAATACAGGTGAGCTCATGGGTATACAAAAATGTGCCTAAAGAACTGGTCATTTTTTCACCTTGATGTTGCCTTCCTGTTGCTTCTGGGGCGAGGTTTTTTTTCCTGAACTGACATTTCACCAGAACATGCATCCACAGGGCTGTTTTTTAACTGCCATTCAGTGCTTGTGTTCTGTTTCCTGGAATCTCTAGAATGTTTTTCAAAATAAAGATGGTGAGAGCTACGCTGATAATTTTAGAGAGGAAAAGGGCAATCCTATACCCAAGGTGAGATGTAGCTCACTTCATGACTTAAACAGACCTTGTAAAAGAAGGAGAGCAACCTTCTTATGCAGACAGAGAGTGATAGGACAAGGGGAATACTTTAAATTAAAAGAAGGGAGATTTATATCAGATGTTGGAAAGGAATTCTTTACTGTGTGGGTGGTAAGGCACTGGCACAGATTGCCCAGAGAAGCTCCATCCCTGGAAGTGTTCAAGGCCAGGTTGGATGGGGCTCTGAGCAACCTGGTCCAGTGGGTTGTATTCCTGCTCATGACACAGGAATTTGAAAGAGATGATTTTTAAGGTCCCTTCGAACTCAAACCCTTTCTATGATGCACATCAAAGTTATTTAGACTATGTACCTAGGTAGCAAAAGACAAGGAAATTATTTTAAGAAAATACCAGGAAAGGGCATTAACACCTCAGTCTTTCCAGGACACTGATGACTACCATGGTTAAACCCAAATATATTTATCACAAGATCAAAAGACATATTTGGGAAAGCTACCAAGCTCCCTTTCTCATAAACAAATTACAATCAATATGGCTCATCTAGGAGTGGAAAGTTTATGTCCGGTGAGGAAATGTGATATGGAGTGAGTAAGAGGCTCAGCTGGGATCATTAAAAGCAGTGAATCAGCCCTGCCTCTCTACAACTTACATGTTTTTCTCCTCTGCTTGACTCAGCTGTGTCTAGTTGGGCATTGGAAAACCTGTAGGATAAGATTTTCAGGAAAACATTTATCTCAGATACAAGTTGCAGCTGGTTAAATCTGGTTATTCAAAAATCTCATTTCCGCTGTCTACATCTAGTTTCAGATATTGTAGATGTGAGTTTTTGTTTTTTTCTAGATTACACTTACTATACTTAAGTAAGTGCCAGCTTTTATTTTTTGCTGTAAATATTTTTTATATTTTTGGTGTAAATTTTTTTTTTCTGTAAAAATCCACCCAATAACAAGAAGTAAATTTATAATACAGAAGACATAGATTTTACTAGTGTCCTGCCAAGCAGAACTGTAAAACTAAAAAAAAAACCAAACCCAAAACCCAAACCAACCAACAATCGAACAAACAAGAAACAGCAAGAAAAATAGAGTTATATATTTTAAAGACCTTACTAAGATGCAGAAAGATCCTTAATACTGGTTACATATAGTGACAGAGATAAATAACATCCCAGAACACCAGAAAGTCAAATGAGAAACTTCACAACAATCATAACAAGGTTATTGTTTAATAAATATATATCTTCCTAACCCAGGCAGAGAAATTATCTGAAAAGGTTTGAAAAGGTACGAGAAAATGAAGGCCATATGCATTTAAAACCTCCTTGCTACTTATTTGCTGGTAAGTTTTGCTAAAATATATAAATTTTGCACATAACAGACATGGTGGCACTGGCTAAGAACTCAAAGGGATTATAGCAAAGTGCTTACATTAACAGCAATCTAAATTACAACTACTGGATGAAGGAATAATAATGATGTCAGAAAATACACCACTACCAACTATTCATTTCAAGTGTTCCCATTAACAATGTAGTACCACATAAATTATTCATGACTGCCTAACACATTTAAGTGTTTGAAAATTCACCTATGGAAGCTATTTAAAAACTAGATGATTGCAGAATTCCCAGTTAAAAAAACACAAACAAAACAATCAAACAAAACCCTGAAAACCCAAGATGTTAAAAATTATAAAGAAAGCAAATGCAGTAGGCATGGTCACTTTTTGGTGAATATCCACAGTAGTTCAAGTATTGTTCCATGTGATTATTTCTGTTAACAGCACAAGCAGTAGCAATGAGAACAGCAACAGAACAAAAGTATACTTTATTTATCCCTAATGCTGCCCTATGGAATGTTTTCTTTTAAGGGATAGATAGCAAAACAACAAAGTAGCAACTTTTGTTAAATTAAGAGAGGAAGTAAGAATGGTACATTAGCCATAACACAAGCCATATCCCAGCAGATCTCCTCGGCTCTCTTTGCAGTCAATGGGAAAAGAATTGTGTTTTTTAGCACAGGAAAAATAAGATTTTGGAGGATTTCCCCACATGCATCAGATGCTTTCCAACTATATAACAGTAGCCTAGCTGTGTAAACTCTTGCTCTATACAGTATTGGTAACACCTGTGTAACCTTTAAAAATCTGAAACTCTCTGTATCTACCGCTCCTATTGTAATAAAACATTTTCAGAAATCACTTCTGGATAGAAACAAAATAGACCTGAGGCTCAAGTCTTTCAGAGACCATGCTAAGACATATTATGTTTTTCTCTAATGATGCATCTTGGAGTCTTGATGCTATTGGCTGATGTCAAGACATCCCCCAAAATAAAACAGCACCTAATAGCATTCAGATTTTCAGCTTGCTGTATATAAATGCCTTATGGTCACTTGCTTTAAATACTAGACTGGGCTTAAATATTAAACAAACAAACAAACAAACAAAACCAAAACCAAAAAACACCCCAATCCCTCAGAACCTAATTATCTAAGATGGCATTTTAACAATTTTTTTAAAATCCTTTTTGACGTAGTTTGCCTAATTTTTTTTTTTTTTTTTTTTTTTTTTTCCCAGTTCTCAAACCCCATGCATCAGTCTCATCTCCCACCGTCATTTTTTTCAGAGCAGCAGTCTGAGGTGGTGGTTGATTTCAGCACAAGTCTCCTTGCACAGTTCATCGTTCTCTTCCTGCACCAGAGAGATGGAAAGGATGATGATGATGATGAGTGCCTTTAACCATACTGTGCTCCTTCTACACTGTGCAGAGGCAAACAGCCTGTGCTTTAAAGAATGTCAAAGGACCTGCTTGGTGAAATGCTGTGGTTTTTTGTTTTTGTTTTTGTTTTTTTTTTCCCAAAAGGCCTCCCTCACTGCATGTTTTATCCCACAGTTCTGAACCAGAATTAGTCTTTCATGGCACATGCAGGTGTGTCTTGATAAATTTTTGACTTCCCTCTTAGACATAAATACTTTGATACACTTTGTCTTCATTTTTTAACCTTTTAATTCCAAAGGTTATTACTTACATTTTTACACCAATATGCTTTTTAGGGAAAATTCCTCAAGTGTTAATAATGTAGTTTCACTTATTCATCTTAGTTTGAGCTGAACACCCATGTAGGTGCCAATAGCTTTGGAACTATCACTGCTAAGTTATTTTTCGGCAGACTAAAGAACTCCAGTGGCACGGCATTCTGGGGAGACTTCCAAATTAGATGAAGTCTTTAAATTGCACCTGTCTTTCACTGAACATTTTTTCATTTCATTTTTTGTCTTGGCAGCTTGTATCATTTAGACCTTTGAAAACCAGACAGATAGATTTCTAAATCTAACTGGTGGACCAGTAAGAAGTAAAACATGGAAATATGCTAAATAGGTGCTGAAGTAGCCTCAGTGCCTACAATAACATGTCAACCATTTTTCCATTCCAGCTGGGTGCTAGGAACATTTACCAGACTGTGTGGCTCTCACATGGAATTCTTCTCTGTACTTCCCTACTCTATGCCTGCACTCCTCACCTTTCTCTGGAAGAGCAGAGGAAAGGATACTTCCTAAATTCATCTTGAAAATCAAATAATCACAAATTAGAACCTGAATTAAGCTAATAAGTATTAGCTTAATTCAGGAATTAAGCTAATAAGTAGCCCTCACACCATTAAGTTCTTCTGCTTCTCATACAACTTAAAGTGCTTTCTATCTTTTAAAAATAATTATGCATACTGTTTCTATGACAACCAACCCAGATCCCTAATTAGTTTCCCTTGGTACTACTACTACTACTACTACTACTACTACATGGAAGAATAATAATTTCCTGTGGGTAGATTTCCCATGTCTGTGCTCTAATTCAAAGCCTGACCTGTCCTGGATTACATACAGTATACCAAAAGCCTCCAGCTTTGTAGTATTTTTTTCCTTCCAAACCCTTTCTCCCTCTCTGGTTTGGAAAGAGATTGGCAGCTGAGAGATGCTGCAGCAGCATGGAAAGCAGCTAGATAACAGCCAAAAGCTCATTTTATTTGGGTTCGACAGGAAAATTAATTCTAGTCATATGATCAAACATTTATGGATCCTAAGGGAAAATCAATATTTCCACGAGACAAAGTTTCTGTGTGTCTGCATGATTCCTGCCTTCAAGGTGTTGCACATTACCTGCACAGCTACAGTATCACTGTTTTATGTCTTGACTCTCACATAAGAATATTCAGCAATTTAAAGAGTTTGAGCTGCAAGGTGGTAACACAAATTCCCCCACTGTTCTATATAAAGTCCTTCGATCTCTTCAGATAAACTCATTTAATCTCTCCTTATTCAATGACAACATTAAAATTTCAGTATGTATGCTTAGCTAGGAAAGACTATTTTGTTGCTGGCTGGTGGTGATGTTTTTGTTGGGGTGTTTTTTCTGAAAATGGCATAAAACATAAGCAAGACTTTTTACTTAGAAATAAAATCAAATTAATTAGGAGAAATGTGATGAAGTTTTAAAATGTGAAAACTCAGTAATTATCAAGTGAACACTACTAGACAGTGAGTTACTAAAGTATGAGTGGTCTCACTAGAAAGTTTATAGAAATATGGTTAGCCTAGATGTCCTAGTGCTGTATCTTTTCTCCTGTTTCTAAAGTCTGCAATGGTAGGCTGAACTCTTTTCCTGTGAGAGACTTATGAAACATCATTGATTTCTTATATTCTCTCTCAAGTGCTTGATACAACACCACCACTGAACTGGTGATCCAAAAATAAATTCTGAGAATTTGTCAAAGAATTCCAGATATTTCCCTCATGCCTTGTTCACTTTTTTCCCAAATGATTGTTTTTGCATGTGGTACATCTATGAACACATATTTTTCCTTTAGGGGTGTCATGGTGAATGGAGGTGAATTTTGATTTGTGCTTCTCAGTTAGCAAGTGCCATTTTCCTAATTCAGTCATCAACTTTGCACCTATTTATATTCATTCCTAAATCATGAATTACTTCAGAGATTATAAAAGGTTAATTATGACTGCCATAAAAAAATCCAGGCACTCAACAAAAATTTAGAAATAAAATCCTTAAATAATTCATTTTTTTAATACTTCTAAATGGTCATAAGCATTGCTGCTATTTAAAACCAACCTATTGTATTCTATATTTCAGGATGCTTCACAACCTGTGCCATTCTCCCATCACCACTACTGCCATAGTGTCTTGTTTCTGGCCAAGGACAAAGTTATTTTCTTGAAAAAGCCTTTAGGGGGCAGAGCCTGGAGCAAGTGTGGTGGATGAAGCAGTCAGGGTGGGATGCTGCTGGCTGCGAGTTCAGTTAGGCTGGGCTCAGTGACATTTTCCATGTTAATTGGCCTCTCTTCTTTAGTTATTAATATCAATGCTGTTGTTGTTCATTTTTTTTATCTCATGTTGGTGTTACCAGTGAAGTGTTCCTATCTCAACCCCGTGATCTTTGCCTTTTGTGTCACCAGCCACAGGAGGTGGGGAAAGAGAAGGGAAGGGGAAGCAGGTGACTGGCAGCATGGTTTGGAGTCTTGGGGGTGGGGAGAGAGAGAGGGGAGCACTAAACTGGGGGGATACCATTCCTAAACCAAGACAGTCACAGTGTTATGTGGACATGGCATGAAGAGTTAATGACAATTGTTTAGAACTTACGTTTCTTCAAGGATACTCATACTAAAACTTGTTTGCAAATAAAAAGATGATGCTTAAAAAAAAGCATATGCAGTAACCTAAAAAAATCCAAGAACTTTTTTCTCTCATTTGGCCTCTCAAAATCACATTTCTTCTAAGCCTCATCCACCTTACAAACTGATTGAGACCTTCCTTCCACCATCACACAACTCCAGTGAGAATTCAGAAAGGGAAACTTTTGAAAAATGGTAGTTTGTCAACCTTTAAGAAAGGAGTACTAATCACATGACCTATCAATGTCACAGAAATAAAGAATTTTTCAATTACTTGTGGAGCACTAACTGTGTACCTGTAATTCCTTGATAAATCAGAAACATCATCTTGGACTGCTATACAAATTTATATGAAATTTACCATGAAATTAAATCATTTATTTAACACTAGCAAAGGTAATTTGAAGAGTTGTATTCTGCTTTGTTTTATACTCTGCAAATCTTAAATTATTCTCTCTATCATATAAACCAAAAAGGAATTTCCTTCTAACATGTTGGCAGTGCTTTCCACCTGCAGAAGACCATCCAGTGCAAGCTAACTCTGCTGTGATTTATCTGTCAATGAATTTGTCTGGCTTGGGTCATAGTGGATGATTTGATCTTTTCTATCTGTTCTGAATTAAGCAAGTCTCAGTGTTCCCAACAACTTTGGTCACATTTGCATGCACTGTTTCAAAAGCATGACACAGCTTCACTGCATTCAAGAAATACTCATAAACAACCATTAATTTTCCCAGTTGGTCAGTTGCAAGTATAAATTACTAAATTAACCTAGCATCATCATAAAGAGACCTTAACCTTAAAAGTCAACTTTTGTTCCAAAAGTACTCTGAATAATAGATTATTAGGTGAAGAAGTTATTTATCCTATGTAGTATAAACCAACTCCAAATAAATTTTCCCGTGGGATTCTCCATGTAATTAGGATTTGATTGATCATGCTAAAAACATTAGCATACCTTACTTGGAAATTAATAATTATTTTTGTACAACTATCTTTAAATCTTAGCTGGGATCTTATGAAACATAATTCCTTCTGAGATGGTTGTATGCAAGCATTTCAAAAACACTTGAATCTGAATCATGCCAATACAGAGTCAGATCAGATGTGTTTTCTGGAAAATCGGTAATGATTCTCATTTAACACATCCACTTAACCTGTATGCATCAGCAATGTCCTCAGGGTTTGCTATGAGCTCAAAATTATACAGTTTTTAATTACTGAAAGCTTCCATCTGACTTCACATCTACTAGAAGTGCATCCTTTTCCACAGTGCCCTGGTTCACAGATAAGCTTAGTCTGAGCTGTTAAAACCAAACATCTTTCACACGTTCCTAGCACTTGAGGGTTTGGTTTTGACACTTGAGAAAGTCATTTGCTGCCTTTGCACAGTAGTCTTTTCTACTGCAGCTTGAGAAAAATGTCACCTTCTGTCTATGTAAAAGTAGCAAAAATAAGTACTTTAACAGGAGGCTTCAGGAAACAGTGTTAATTAAAGCAGTATGTTAAAAAAATTAGTGGCACAATATCAACACCTACTGAAAGAGAAAACAAGAGTTTCTGAACACCATTTCCCCTTTATTTTCTAGAGCTCATTTACAGCCTGATTATCAGCTGCAACCTCACGTGCAGCTCATAAAGGCTGAGACCTGCAGCTGTGTATTCAGCATACTTGAAAATAAGGCTGCAAGCACCTTCCTGGTGCTCTGTTTGTCTACTCTGCAATCCTGGTCTGCTGCCACTGCTCTTTTTACTTCTTTGAAGAAGTGCATTTTAAAGACAAATCTCTAGATATTCATTAAATATGTATTGCTTGGATGAGTTTAATAATTGAGCTTAAGAGCAATTTTGACATTGAATTCTTGGAAAGGCCTCTCAAAATCCTAACCAGTGCAAGCTTAACTGCTTTTTTCCTGTTTGAGGGACTTTAGGCTGAAATACATTGGAGTATTTTTAACTATGTGAAATGTGAACTTTTGTGAATTACGTTATTCAAAACTATTACTTAGTTTAAAAATTCGTTTGGGGCAAAACAACAACTATTGTTATATTTTTGTTATATTGCCTGTTTTGTTTTTGTTTTTGTTTTTTGTCAAGACCAAAAATAACCAGCTAAACTTCTCTTATACAGAAAATATTTTCTAGTGTTTACGTCCTCTAGGGGTGAGAGGTGGTGGGCTGAGAGGGTAATAGGTGCAGGAGCAACCAGAACTTAAATTTCATGGCAGAGAAGTAACAAATGAAGAGGCAGAGATGTACTTTTAAAAGTAAAACCAAAACTTGGTCACTTCTGAAACATCTGCTGACTAGTAATTTCTCAGTAGTAAAAACTACTTATGAAAATCAGTGCATTTTATTTTTTACTATTTGAAAAAATAAGATTATTGAAGTTCAATACATTAAACAAAATGGTTTTGCATATTCAGACATATTATTTCCACTTTTTTAAATCTATACCTTTGACATAGATAGACATTACAGAAGTTATGTAGTGTATGTTCATAATATTAATTCCAAATTCTGCATTTCTCATTTGGCTACTTATTACTCATTATCACTTTACTTCAAAATCAAAATGAGAGTCACAAGACAAGGGATTTACTATTCAAAATAGTATACCTCTGTAATAGGGCCACTGAAATATAATTAACTTGCACATCAACACTGAGATTTATTTCAAGAAGCTGAAAGTAACAGTAACAATCATCACCATAAATGCATCATTCATTCAGCATGGACACTGTGGAATATCTTAGCTTTGTACCCTGTTAAGTATACCCATTAATACTGTATTTCAACATTTAGCAAAAGTAAAATTTTTACTATAGGTTACTGGGAATCAGATTAAAAAAAAGAAATTCCACCAAGATTGCAACACAAAGCCCATATCAAGAAAGGATCAACGTTTTCCTGAGCCTATTGCAGGGAAAACAAAAATCAAACTTGGTTTAAATTTACTGAAAATTTTCAGTCTGCTTAAAAGATATTTCATCAAAAAATTCTTAATCTACTTTATTGCTGCATAGACATCTACAGAAATAATGATAGTGAGTAAAGAGTTTTATGGTTTTAATTCTTGTTGAAATAAGCATCTGATTAGATGAGAAGGATTACCATAAGTCTTAGACTTTAAACTACAATTTGAATTTGTAAACACAGCTGTCTGATATGTCTGCCATGAGTAAAAATGAAAATAACAATGCTCAGATATTACAATATTTTTTTCAAGCATTAAAAATAGGAAACTCCACACTGTCCCAGGAAGACTGCAAATGCAGGACAGCTTTGTTGTAAAGCAGTGACTATCATGACTCAGAAATCAGAAAGACGAAATGAGAAATAAAGCCAGAAATAGAGGAGAAGACTAAAATATAGAGCTTTCATTAGTAAAAAAAAAATCTTTTGGTGTACAAAATACCTTTCAAGACAGTACCTATTGCTTACTGCACTAACCCACTAAGAGGGAGAACTGTCTAATTTGAATCTCTATCAGACAGGCCTTTTACAAAATGCCTCCCCTATAACAGAATCACTGGTAACTACATAATCCTTCATCAAGGCAATTTGCCCGTTTTGTTTCTTAGAGAAGCTGAGCATATATGAGAAAATGAAACCTAAAAAAGTAGTGAAAGCAACCTAAGGAATTTCACATTTTAAATTAGTGAAGGGCAGGAACCCTTGATAATTACTGTCAGAAGGGTCTTGCCTGAAGGACTTCCTTAAATTAAATAATACTTGCAGAACACTACAACAAGCAAGAATAATAATTGAACTGTCAAATTCACATTTTCAATACCTTTATTTCCTGTTATTCTCTTCCTTTTTTAACCAATTTTAATTTTTTTTGCCACTTTCATTTGGAATATGTAACCAATTTGTAGGTTTTTTTCCAGCAGATTTGTAGAGTCGTATTAGAACAGCAATAGGCAAACAATTTCAAGATTTTGCAACTTTTTCTTTCCTGATTTCCTTACTGTTTTCAGTGCAGTATCCACTGACCTCTTCAACTCCCTATCATTTTCTCACCCTCCTTTGGACCAAAACACTCAAGCATCTTCAGACACTGCATAGGAATTCAGGTAGCAGATTTTAAAGCAGGAAACATGGAATGCAACAAAAGTCAGCATGGAGCAAAAGGAACATGGGATGCTTCACAGCATCATGGGGGAGCTTTGAACAGCAGACAGCAATAATCAGGAAGGGTAGCATTGCATATGATCCTTAAAAAAGGATAAAGAATTTGGGACTGGAAAGTCTCTTGCGTATGATAAGACAAGCAGCAAAGCAGGTGGGAGTTTCAGACTTCTGTATCCCTGAACTTACAACCCTCTGTAAACAGAGCCACACTGACCCACACTACTTAGTCCAACATCCCTTCTCATCAGAAGATATGAAGACCCCAGGAAGAGCTGGCACTTACAGGTTCCCCTAAGGATCTTTCAGCCTCTCTGTGCTGTAAAGTTCAACAATGTTCTGAGCTGGAGATAATTTAACATGTTCTCTTCAAATGTTTAATTCCATTATGCTCTTAGAACATCACCACTCCCACCATCCATCTTGTCTGAAACCTATGAGCCTATGGGCTTGGAGTTTGGTTTTCACAATTCCATGTGATCCAGTTGCTTCCAGCTCAAGACAAACTGGCTTTCTCACACCAATAAACCTTCCAGATCCTAGCAGCACTCCCATCCAGTAGTGGTATCTTGAGCACAACATAACATTGCTATGCTCATGACCAGACCACCTTTTTCATATTTAGGGGTGTCAAACATTCACATCCATGCTCAAAGCCTTAAGGCTCAAAAATCTAAATCTACTTGTTTCCTTCAGAATGATCTTTCCCTAAGAAAACGTCTGCCAATATTTTACTTCTCAATACCCTTTCTTTTTTTTAAAAAAAAATTCCTTTTTAAAAAACCCACTAATTTGATCTATTTAAAGTCGTAAATTTCCCCCCATTTCTACTCAAAAAATCACTTCTCTGCTCTTCAGAAACTGAAATTTTATACAATATTGAGTGGAATATAAAGAAATCAATACTATTTTTTTACTTGTTAGCTGTGCCTGGCCTGAAAACTTAGACTATGAATGGAGAACTCTGCACTCAGCAGTTAAAAGGTATTTTACTTGACAGTAAAAATATAGTCTACATAATACATATTAATCCCAGTATATACAGCAAAACGTATTTAGTAAAAATGGGGTTCAATGTTATGATTAAACCCTTCAGACAAACTCTCAGTCTTGAAAAACAAGCAAAATGGCTGGGTTCCTGAGTCTTGTAATAAATTGAAGAGGAGGTACTGGTACTTTCTATGTCTAGGGAAAAGCTAGGTTATCTCTACCATATTAAACACTTCTGCTTCTAGTGTGCTGGTCCACTCACAGGCATTCACTGCTTACTGCATAAATTTAACAGACCTTGATCTCTTGATCTGCCTCAAGATGCTAGACTTCTCTCTCCACAGAATAACTCTTCAGACATTTTTCCATTCTTCGCTGCTTTGGAAACATGGATGTACCTTCTCCCTTAAAAAAAACCCCTGCTCCCTACTCTAAATCTTCTTTACTGGATTCTTTAAATAAGTCCTTACAGCTTTCCTGTGCCTAACCTAATTGCATTTGTTCCATGAATACCCTAGGTTTCCCTTTCTCCCCCCCCCGCCCCCTTTTTTTTAAAACAATACATTCTATTAATTATACTTTATTATTTCACTCATTCACTTAATCTTTTCACTCATTATTATAGCTTCAGTACCTTTCACTTCAGTTTTGGGGGTTTGGGCTGGGGGTGGGGATAGAATGTGTTGGAATGTATTTGAATATCTAATAACAAGATCCGTGAATGGAGATTTTAAGCAACAATTTAATAAAAAAAGTAACAGCAACAAAGTAAGAGCAGGAAAGTGGGAAGGATAGCACTGATACAAATCAGCTAAAAAAGAAATAGGACAAAAATCAAAGAAATTGGGGTGGAAATTCAGGGTACTCTAGAAAGAAAGAAGACATGACACCAAAGCTCCTATTCCCATATCTTGTTAATTATCCTATGAAAAAAAAAATAGAGAAACAAACTGTATTTTTTCCAACATAAAAATCAACAAGATTTATTATTGCTTCCTTTAAGACAAAAGGAAGAATAACAGCAGCTCTAGTGGCACAACTGCAGCTCACAGATCTCTTTCTTTTTTGTTTATCCACAGATATGTGGATGGAAAGGATTGCAAAGTACATCCTAAGTCTACAATGAGGACATTTATCCATAAAATAACTCATCCTCCTCCTCTTTACTGATCTGAACAGGGAATCTGGCCACCTCATGACTCTTCTATATCTGTTTGTTCTTTGGAGTATCTTGAAAATATTTACTTGCTTGAAGTACTATTTTACATCAGGAAAAAGACAGGTGGTGGTTCATCATTCGAAATTTATCTGTAGAGTGCAGCAGACATTTTGCTGGCACAAAATCTAACACCTACCTAGTGGAAGTTCATGCTCAGCTATGAAAACAAAATTTATTTCCAGTAATTCTTTTAAAAAGAGGATCAAATTATATCATAGGTTGATTGCAAAATAGGGTACATCTGTCATTCAGCTGAATGTATGCTAAAGGAAGTACCCACCAAGATCCTGACAGAGTTCCTTGATCACAAGAGAAACTCTGTAGAGCAAACTTGAGAGTAGCAGCTGTAGAAGGGATCCATCTCTGTATTTTATCATTTCCCTCGTTCTTCTGAGAAAGATGTACACCTCATATAACATCATTAAATTGGTAAAGTACCATTAAATCAGGACTTTAATTTATCCATAAATATGTTCCGTGGACAGGACCACTGAACACACTGGACCTATACTCTTCTGGGAGTTGAGAAAGAAATGTGATTAAGCACCACAAATCATGCTGGAGAAATCAGGCTTTATTAACCTACTCCACCTAAAGACTAGGATGAAATTAATTCAATTATATAAGAGCTCCTGTATGTTGCTTACGATATTTTCTCAATTTTCTCCTAGATTCACAATAGTGCTCTAGTGCTCTAGTCATAGCATAGAAGTAATTTTATAATGACCAGCAGAACAACACAAAAAGATTAATTCAATTTATGTGATACAAAGAGAATGCTTTGGGTTTTTCTTTTCCATTTTTAATTTCACAGCATTTTTTTCACTTACTCTATCAGTACTTCAATGACCAATAAAAGTAAAGAACAAAATGCCATGAGAGGGATCTAGAGTACTGGAAAAGTATGAATATGACTTTTTTTAACAGTAATTTTCAAACCACTAATATCCTGCTCACCATCAACTTATTTCTCTCATTCCCATAATGAATGCAAGCATCAATGATGTTAATGAAATACAAAGGAGAAAAAAAAGACTCATTAGCATACAAGTTATGGTTATGAAGAATCTCAAACTACTTTGAGAAACTTTCCTATTCACCTAACTCCAGTAACATATGTAACAAATGCCCATTTTCTTTCACATATAAGCCACATGTTAATAAAAATTTTCTGTTTCTTTAACAAATTGTTTTATAGCCATTCATGCTGGTAACTATCAATACAAAGACTTGAAATTCTTTATCTTGTAGACCATCATGAATCCTAAAATGTTCCAAACCGTTTCCACTTTCTTAATTCCCACCAACAGATGAATCCTGGTATCATATTTTACTTGAAATTGTCTTGACAATAATTTGCTAATAGAAACACTCTAAACTCAAATTAGACTAAAAATTTTCTAACAAGGAGCAATAAATATGTATTAAACATACATCCTACACAGAAATAGCATTCGCTCAGCATTTCAGTCTCCAGATCTTTGCTTCAGTAAGTTCAATTCTAAGAGCTCTACACTGTGTCAGTTTCTTATGGTTGATTCATCTTTGTATTCTGAAAATAAACACTTACTGGCAACAGAAATGTAATTAAAACACTTTAGCATGTAAATAATAATAAAATGGCTGACTAAAATGTAGGTGCTTAAATAAATCCATCTTATTGCAACAAGTTTGGGGTATAAATAGAGTTCAGCTTTTCAGAAAACTTAGGCAAATTCTTTATAGCTCAAGTAACCAGAAAGACAGCACATTATCCATGAGAGGACAAATTTCAAAATGCAGAATACTTGGGGACAGGTTCCCCCTATGTTTGGTTTGGATTTGTTTTGTTTCAGTTTTTTTTGTTTGGTTGGGGTTTTTTTGATTTTGGGGGTGTTTGGGTTTTTTGGGTTTGTTTTTCTTTTGGCTGGGGGTGGTGTTTGTTTTGGGTTTTTTTTGTTTTTTTTTTTTAAATATAAATAGTTTCCTGCATATTCAGAGTGAAAAGTTACAGTAAACATTCTTTAAAAAATTAAGAAATGAAAGCCATGAGCCAAAACAGATAATGAGCTCATTAAAGTAGCCACATCCCTTAAGTATGAAACTTAAGGAAAAGCCTAAGTTTATTTTTAAAAAAAAAATCCTTTCCTCTAGATTGTAATTGCTAATGGGATGATTCTGTCATCCTTGTGCATAAATAAATAATGCCGATATATTACTTTAGCTCCTGAAAAGGACCAGGAAAATGCAATTATCTCAGCAAATGCTGTAGCATATTTTACAATAGTTACATGCAACCTGGACACATTAAGTATAATTTTAGACTTCCCATAAGTTATCTCTTGTAGCTTTATTCAGCCTTGAAATTTTCTAAGGTTCAGAAAATAGAAATTTAAATAACTTCAGAACCTTCCTGAAAATAAAATCAGAGTTCCAAGTGTCATTAATTGAACATCAAAATGTACACTTAAAACATTTCAGACGTTGGCCCATCTCCCAAAATTTGACACCTGAAAAATTGAACAATTTTGTATCTACACTGCAGCAAAAATTTGTTCATCAATATTTACAAACAATGTGACAGCCATGCACAATATATTAATTATTAAAATAAATGCCCTATGCAGTCCTAATGCTAGAGATACCAAAAGGGAGTTCCTGAGCAGTTTAAAATTGCATTACATTAGTATTCACTCAAACTGAAATTTTTACACTAACCATATTGTTTCTTTTAAACAAATGGTGCTGACTTCCTTAAGGATTATCCTTTTTCTTTAGTTTAGTATTTCCCTGCATCTCATGTTTTAAAAATGCATTTAAGCTGGTTTTCAAAAAACCTGAATATTTTCACTGCCTTGTAAAATCACATTTTCTGTCCATGAAAGCAAAATATCTGTTCAATAATGATACCCTTGTAGAGGTAATTGTTCCAACAAAAAGTGTGTTTCACTTTTGTTCTACAAACTGTTCCACCCCTCCTCTACCTTGTGGATTGATGCAAGGATTGCTACAACTTGGACACCTGACTACAATTTATTTTCTCAGCATTGATTGTGAATGAGGTACTCATAGCAGAGGTGGTGCTCAGGCTATCTCTGTGCATGGCAGAGTCTGTCCCAACAGCATCCTGTGTATGGTGGCTTCCCCCAAAACAACTCTCCTGCTCATGAAACAATGCCCATAGGAACACGACAAGTAAACAAGTCCTTGCAAGTGCCAATGCAGAAATATCTCAACTAATGGGGCTGAATCCAATTAGAGAGGGAAAAGTGGGCCATGACAGTAATTTTATATGCAATTACTGAAACCAGCCAGAATTGCACCAGTGTCTTGCTGTTCAGATAGATTCATGCTGCATTTAGAAATGTCAGAAAAGGATATTCAGTTCAGTTTCCTGTGTGCATATGAACAGCAGCTCTTTCTTGAATGAATCACTGCTTCCTGGAAATGCATATAGGACACAAAACATCTATTTCTGATTTTAAAATTGTCAGCAGAGAAGCTTCTGGAAACTTTTGTATTTTGCAATGGGCAGTGCTCTGATTGTTCCAAAGATGTGTTTTTGTTAGCTGTAAACTTGCCATCTTTCAACTACAACTCATGGCATCCTTGTCTGTTCAAACCTAACATCTTACCAAGCCTTTCCTGACACTTGTCAAATCACCTCCTAACTTGCTCTTTGAGGAGCTGCTAGGTTGAGCTTTGTGAGATGCCTGCATGACACAGTGCATTCACAGTCTTTAATGTTCTAGCATGGCGGGGGAAAATCCTCTGCAAGAAAAAATAGTCATTTTTTACAAGGTATTTTAGTTCTCAGTTGGGTTGGTACAGTGTTTGTTTGTATGTATCACTCTTACAACATCAGATTTTGCTCCTCTATTTTTAACTGCATCATAAGTGCATACAACCTGCACTGCAGTTGAATTATGGAACCAGAAAGCTAAGTCTCAATTGAAATAGACACTTCCCAAACCTCATGAGAGCAGCTACTCAAAACAGTCAATATAAAGTAAATTTTGTCACAAGTTTTGAAAGCATTTACCCACAAATCTTGACAGCAGCCAATACTGAAACTAAGCTTCAGCACACATCCTTGAAGCCTCACACAAACCCTGCCTTTTCAGTATTGAAGAAATATGCATTTATGTGGGGGAAAAAAAATCTATAATGTCAAGAATACATTGAATATATGAAATTCCTAAAAAGAAAGCAGGCAATACTTGCAAAAGAACCACATTAAAAACTCAAGCAGCCCTAGGCACCTGAAAGATTCACTGCAGAAATGTAACATGCACTGAAGCCAAGCCTTACATGTAAAAAGAAAAGATTTTTGGGACACAGACTACGGTCTTCTGACTCTAAGCACAGTCATGCAAAGCCCGTCAATATGTGCCAGTTATCCTGAAGTAACAATGCTGTCTCAGGCTGCTAAACACACATTCCTGTTCTTGAAAGTATAAAAGCAGTCAGACAATGTATGCACCTATGAAAGCCTTCTAATTTCAGAAAGGAAACAGTCTTCTGCAAATTGGCACTCTTGGTGGCCAGCAAGTTTAAATCTCCTGCAGTGTTACTTATGCAGATTTTGTTAAAAGATGTGTTCAGTGAATTTAAAATGGACTAAGACAATGAACAGAGAAAACTTACTAATGTAGCAGATAACAACCTAGTAAGATACTCATCTGAGGATACTGTTTCCATGTCCTTCTTGGTAAAAAGACCTGATATACTGAATAGAGCCTGCTTGAATAAATAAACTGCAATCAGTTTCTGAGTGTGCTTGGTTTGGTTCTTTTACTATCATTTACTATCTTTTACTATTACTACTTAAGTCATATGAAACATGAAAGACTAATGCAAATGATACATTTTCTCCTCTGCATATTTTAAAGAGATTTTTAATTCCCTAGTTTCTCAATTATTAGCCAGCAGATAAAGATCATTGGTTTCTTCCTCTGAAAGGCACCAGAAAACAATAAGTAATAATCTCCAACAAATTACATTACAGCAATTGTTGGATCTCTGTAAATCATAAATTTACAATATGATAGAACTGGTTGTGTGTGCCCTATTTGTTTAGTAAAAGCATTTTTTTTTCTGTTTTAATATGGCAACACTTGTCAGTTACAACACCCACAAGGGACTTTACAACCAACATGAAGAAACATTTCAAGTCTGTAACAGCAAACACATTTGAACATGGTAAAATAAAATTTGATGGAATACATTCAGGACCTCTTGCTATGAATTAGTGCATGAAAACATGGCAGAATAGTAAAGGTTGCCTGAAAGCTCCTTAGCTCTGCTTCTTTCCAGAATATAATTAAGTGTGGCAACACACTGGATTCATGCAGACACTGAAGTGCTGCAGTCCTGTGTGGGGCACATCAAACAGCATGAAAATAAATGAAAAGAGTGACTAAACATAAAGCGGTTTCTAGAATAAAGCTATCTTTCTGCCCTTTAAACACTATGCCTTACACAATGGGTTGATACAGATTTCTTTTCTGTGTCCCTTTTTCAAAGGGAGCTCTCAACTGATTCCTCTTAATGTTCATTTTTATTTATAAACTTCCTATGATTCATACTTTTGCGTTGTGAGATCGCATTAAAAATGCTTATTTGCTTTTTAACCCTGTACTGGGAATTCAGTATACATAAAAGTTTCCCAAAGACATTAGAGCATGATTTAAGTCCTTGAGTTTTCCTTTAAAATCTTATAAAGTAGGAGAGTTCAGAAAGGCTAAGACCACTTCATAAAAATCCCAGATTTTAAATATAGCTCCTTTACCCTCAAATACTACTTTTGTGTTTCTCTTTATGGCAAAATACTAAAGCAGTTGCAGGGCAACTGCAAGAGAAAAAAAAAGCTACAGAAAATCATGGAATAGACATGGAACAGACTATATAGATTTTGACAGAGAAATTATTAAATTCAATTCATTTACTGGTATCTCTGTCTCAACAGAAGATATGTATACAGATATATAACAGAAATGTTATTTTCCTATTGTATTAAATGGTTTATTAGCTAGCAAAAATAAAGTAAAACAGATAAAATTCTGGTCTCATCTGAATTTATTCAGAAGAGAATTCTGAATTTATAGAAACTCAGCATTTCTTCTTGAAATCTTTATTCAGTTTCTGGGAAAAGAAATCTACCATCTTAAAACAGCGGTGCAAAAAGAAAAACAATACAATTTTATCAGGTACAAACAAAGTTTTAGAAATATGGGGAGGAAGAGAATAAATAGCAGACTTCGTTCACCTGTGCTGAAGAGTCAGCAGCAGTAGAAAAAGAGTTTGTTGCAGAGAGCTCACATCACTCCCAAGACACCTCAGTGATGTCAAAGAAACAGACAGGAAGTCATTGGCCTTCAGTCCAAAAGCTGCTTGTTTTATACAGCACCTGCCACAATGGGAATGGTGTCCTTGAGTGCTGCAGCAACCCAGCCAGGAGGAGCAGGAGAAGGAGAACTGAAAGTTCCAGCAGTGTAATTCCTGGAGACTGCCCAGTGCAACACCACCTCTGCCTGTTACTGCACAGCAGGCTGCATGGAGGGACGGAAGCCATAGCAGCAGGTAGTGAGAAAGGAAAGCTGAACACAGAAAAAGGAGAGTCGTCCTTGACACAAAGAAAATTGCCAGGTTATGGCACACATGTTCCACAATGGAGAAGGCAACCAGCTTAAAATAAAGTAAATCACTTTACATTTAATAAGAGACTGGATTAGCCAAATGTTGCTCAATTGTTTGAAAACTGGAAATGCTGCAGACATTATACTACAATCCATATATTAATGGATTAAGTTACTCTGATCTTATGACTAAAATGATCAGTGACTGAATTGCTGATTCAGTCTGCTTGTTTAACTTTTAATTAATTAATGCATTCAATTTATTGAAACTTTTTGCTTGAAAGCATTCTACTGAGGCTTCATAATATTCCTCTAATTTCCTCAGGTATTCTCAATTATGTTGGCTGTTCAGACACGAAGAGATGTACTTGGCAGGTTCATACCTCTCCCATTAAGCACACTGATGTGTTCTTGTTAATAGTTAAGGGTAACTGCATTCCTCTAGGTGTATCACAGAGATCATTGCAGAACAGACCATACTTCAACTCTTAGGGAAAGGAAGTCACAGCCGTGATTACTCCATGGATAAAAAAAATCTGGTTTCCAGAAACAAGGATGTGTGTGGGTTAAAATTTTATTTAGTGGCTGAAAGGAGTTCCTCTGTTCTGTTTATTAAAGGCAGATGATCAGTCACCAAGGTTTTACACGAGACATACAGATTACATTAACCTTACAGACCACAAAGCCATGGAAGGTTTTTTACTAATTACTTTTGTATTCTAAGCCCCTGGCTAACTAAATATACTTTACATACCTGTGAACCTCAAGACACTTGACACAAAAGTGTGGGTTAGAAAACATTGACTGTCTTGGCCTTGTTCAAGTGTAAAGAAGGTAATAGACTAAAGACCTATCCCAATTTGAAGCAGTTTTATTTCTGCTTCAATCATTACTTTTGTGTGTAAGGAGAAGTCCCTGAAAGTGAACTGCATATGACTCTTTTAACACACTTACTTACATAGAATACCTACCTTGAGCAGCTATCAACGTGAACTTTTTAAGAAGATTAATTTCATACTGGAAATGAAATTGCTTACTATCTTAGAGACATTTGAAAAGTACACTTAAACCAATACATATGTGAAGGCAAGTGATACGTTGAATTTCTGTCTTTGGAGGAAGGGGTTTTTACATTTCCCTGCAGGTAAATGAAGGAAATACTGATGTATAACTAATATATTCTGTGAATTTGAATTTTAAAAGCCAGGCTGAATTTAGCACTGTAGCCCATGGGGCTTGTTAAAATCTGTGTGAAGACCTAAGCATCATCTTCCCCTACCTCAATGGGCTTTAAAGTTGCTGTCACATAATATTAAACAACAAATAAAATGATTCTTTAAGACAAGAGTATTACAAAAAAAATTCCATAAGCAGAGCTGAGCTTTGAGATAAAAGCAGTGCATTCCCCTCTTGTGCACCTTTGCTAGGAGTCAGAGCCCGTCAGCGTAAATGGCTTGTGCTGCAAGACGAGCCCCAGTGTCCTCCTGTCTCCAATTTTAGGGAAGCAGAGGCACTTACAAAGCTGCTGCTGTAGAGCAATATGCCCAAGAAAGATCCTAGTGTGCAATGTTGCAAAACTTAACTCAGTTATACAAAGAGTTAACCTACTGTCAAGCATACTAAGTGAGCCGTATAGATTAACAGGAAAGCCAAGGCAAGGGAAGAGAATTCCTTGCTGCCTCTCAAGGGAGGAAGGAGCAGGCATGACCTCTACCTCCAACATCAGCACAGATGTGCTTTACTTGTGTTTGGGGCACCAATCATCTCTCAACTGCAGGTGACTGTCATTAGGCACCGTCAGCTCACCTGCCCACACAGCTAGAACAAGGTGTTCCACCAGAGCTGGGGGCAGGAGATCTCATCACTCTGGCCAGACAGTGCTGCAGCAGGGAGGTTTTGGGATCTTACTCCCCTGGTCTACTTGTTAGTACCACGTGAGCTTGCAGGAAATCAGGAAAGTGAGGACAGTGAGAAGAAGTGAAGGAAACAAATGTGAAGGGATGCACCCTCGAAAAACATTAGATGCTTCAACAAAACCAAACCTAAATGGTTTTTTTGAATATTTGTGTTGCTGAAAGGCTACACTTGTAAAAGAGCCTCTGCCTTCTTATCAGTCCCAGAACTAAAAGAGGTTTTATTATCCTACTCTTCAAGGTAGATGACAAATAAGCAAGTACACAGAGGATTTTCACACCACAGTAACCTCAGTACACAGCATGCTCTCTTCATAAAACATGAAATTTCTCTGCTAGTCCCAGAGAATTCTTCATAACGTCCCTGACCCTCACAGAAACTTCTGTAAGAAACTGAAGTACCTCCCCTCAAGCAAGACTACTCTATAGCTACCGAAATGTACATCTTCCCTATTCTTTTCTGAACATTATCTTTTCTGACCTCATTAAAAATCTCAAATTCAAACACTCTTATTTGTTGTTGTTGTCTGCAAACAGAACACAGACTTCTAGAGATACCGTGTCATTAAATGAAATATTAAAATAATCTGCTTTTTGTGAATCTGCTCTTTAAAATCCTTGCACCTTGAAAATCAATGGTAAGATGCCATCCAGTGGCTGAAGGCAGCACAGAATTAGTAAAAAACCGTCGGGAGGGTTCATCTACAAGGACATCTAGTGGTAAGATATCAAACCGGTTGAAGAAGTTACTGAAAATGCAAGTAAAAAAAGGGATATTTCAATAGCACTTACTTTTAAATTTAACTCAAGTATAGGTTATTACACCGTATAACTTTGCTAATTCTGTTTCATCTTATTTCTCTTTCATAAGAAAACACGGCATAGCATGATATCCAGAATTATTAGTAATTCTGACTGACAATTACTTGCAAAAAAAAGCAAAAATTATTAAAAAATTATTCTAATACCCATATTAAAATTAGAGTTGCTTGTAAAGCTAAGTGTCATATAAGCTGGTTAAAGGTAACTTACTTGAGTTGCTTACAGGGTTCATGAGTACCCTGTGGCCTCACCCAGAAGCTTCCCTTGTAGAATGCAAGTTATAGGAGGATTTAGAATCTCTTTTTAAAAGACTCTTAAGGACTGGTATATTTTATAAATTACATTCCTACAGGATAATATTTCTTGCATTTTTATATTGTTTCTTTCATATTATTTCTTCCACTGCATAACTTTTATTCTGGTTTCTAATAAATGCCTTAAAAGAGAAGAAAAGGTGATGCCATGCAAGTATTCCAGATCCTGAGAATATCATGCTCAATGAAAGTCCATCATTTGTGCAAGAGGGAAAGAAGGAAACAAAACCCCTTACAAAAGCTCCATTATGACACAAGGCTTAGGTCCTGCTTACTTCAAGTATAAAATATCAGTACTGATTATATTTTATAGCAGCACAAAAGAAACCTGACAGATAATGATCCTAGAGTAACAAAATGAATAAGGGCTTACATTTTGAAAAAACTATTAGTCAAATGCTAAGTAGACTGAAAAGCATTTTTAAAGATAAATATTAACTGAAGAAGAAGGTGCTAGGTTTTATCTTTGCTTATAGACTTTACATTTTGTATGAATTACGTATACGTTTTGTTAACCACTGTATGTGTCTGAACTGAAGAACTGGTTCAGTATCAGTCAGAATTACAGTTCAACACATTACACAGTTGAAATGTTGTGCAAATAAATTGTAATGAGGAAGTCTATGCTTTCTTGCCAGAGATGTGGCATTACTGTCAGCAGTCCCCAGCGACCCAGTGCTGTAAACACTGACCAATTCCACAGGTGCAGTGATTTTTGTTTTGGAAGATGGGAGACAGACGGAACAGCACATAATTTATGGACAAAGTCCTGTAGGAGTCATGTAATTTCAGCCTTAAGTGTCAAGTTTGTAAAAGCATAGGAGTAAGAACATAATCTTGTTGAAAAATAAGAAGATAGCCAATCTGAAGAATAACAGATAGCCAGTCACTGATGTCCACTCTGAAAAATAATGTCCATATAGATGCACAGAATTTTTCTCCTTTGGATTAAGTCCAGAACAAACTGCATATTTAATAAATCCAGGAAAAAGACACACCAAACCATCAAAAAACACACACATAAAACCCATGGGGAGAAAGATTAACATAAGAACAAAGGAGTACCAGGGGTGAGGAGGATGAGAAATACAACAGGAAATATAACTTTTTGGCACAAACACAGTACATCCTACAGTTTTGCCATCCTAATTACCTGGCATCAAACAACAGCTCCATTATAGTACATTGGGGTTTGTTTAACTAAGCTTTATTGAGCTTACACACTCACAGTTCTACACAGCTAATATTTTAGGAGCTTTGAAACTGTATTATTCAAATTAATGAATCACCATAGTAGAAAAACATGGTCCTTTTGTAAGGGGCTCATCTTTAATGCAAATGCTTAATTACAGGACTTTGAGACTCTGTACCTAACTGGAAGTGCACCCCACAGCACAATTTCACAGGTAAAGAGACCTGAGTTGTATCAAAGACATTAAGAGCATAAAATGTTGCCAAAGGAACTTGACACTAGACCCTTTCCATCATCTAAAAGCATTTCCATGGACTTGTCTTTGATTGTGGCAGATGTTCCAATCTTGCTGAGCAACATTTATTTTTAAAAGATGAAACCATATATAAATAAGACAGTTACCTGAACATCAGGTGTGTCAACTTTCTTGAAAGTAAAGACAGCAGAGAAAGTTGTTTTTTATAATAAACTATTAATCTTACTTATTTAAACAAATGTTTAAGCCTAAGTAGCATTCATTTAAAGAAACAAAGGGAAGGTAAGAGAAGAGCAATTGCTGGCCTTGTGCAACTGCTGGCATTTGACACTGTCCTACACTTCTGCATTGGAGAGGCATGAGTTTACAGATGGACCACCCAGTGAATAAGGACTGGGTTGGATGGTTGCACTTAGGGAATTGCAGTCAATGGCTCAGTATCCAAATGGAGAGTAGTGATGAGCAGTGTTCCTCAGAGAACAGAATTGAGGCTGGTGCTGTTTAACATCTTTGTCAGCAGCATGGACAGCACACACCCTGTAGTGTGATCCACTCTGCAGGGAAGGAGGGAAGGGATGCCAGTCAGAGGGACCTGGAGAGACCAGTCTGTGTGAACCTCATGAAGCTTAACAAGACCAAGCACAAGGTCCTGCACCTAGGTCAAGGCAATTCCAAGTACAAGTATAGGTGAGGCAAAGGAGGAAAAGGACTTTAGTGGTTTTGATGGCCAAAAATCCTGACAAGTCTCAGCAATGCACACTCACAGCTCAAAAAGCCAACTCTACCCTGGGCTGCAGCATGAGCAGTGTGGTCAGCAGAGTAAGGGAGATGACTCTGCCTCCTTAGTCTGACTTTGTGAGACTCTGCTGGAGTGGTTTATCCAGTTTGTAGGACCCCAACATAAGAAGGATATGAACCTTCTCAAGTCAGTCCAGAGCAGGGTAAGAAAGATGTTCTCAGGGCTGCAGCCCCTCTCCTGGGGCTGGCTGAGAACTGGAGTTCTTCAGCCTAGAGAAGGCTCTGAGAGACCTTAGAGTACCTGTCAGTACCTAAAGGGGGCTACAAAAGAGATGGAGAGGGACTTTTTAAAGGGCACACAGAGGTAGGACAAGGTGGGAATGGCTTTAAGCTGAAGCAGGGTAGATTTGTATTAGATACTAGGATGGAATTCTTTACTGTGAGAGTGCTGGGGCATTGGCACATTGCTGTGTATGCCCCATCCCTGGGAGTGTTCAAACCCCCCAGTCTGGGGGTTGGGCAACCTGGTCTGAAGTTGAAGATGTTCCTGCTCATTGCAACTAGCAGCATATTTCCAAAGTTATTCAGACTGGGTCCATTCCTGAATTCCAGTTTGTGAGTCAAAGTACATTAAATGTCTTTCCCAGACAGGAAAGCTTAATTTCATCCCTGTAGTTGTGAATTTGGAAATTAAAATACTGAAAAAATTGATATAGTAAGAATAATTTAACACTACTGATAGTTCTAAATATATTTCAGCATATTAAATTGTCACAGCTCTATCATTTCCCATAAACAAATATTAGGTGCTTCTTAAAATTTTTCCCTAGAAAGTGTTGTTATCAATTGATCTACAATTCATTACCACATACAGATTTTTTTGGAATAAAGTGCAATGCACAGACAATATGAGGGGCTAAATATAATAAAAATCTTGGGAAAATTTCGAAGAGAGTGGGTGCATTATTTTCTGACTGAAGCTTAGAATAGAAAGATAAAATCAAGTTGTGAAGCATTTTGTCAAAATCCAAAATTCTATTTGCATGATAACAGAACAAGTTGTTCCTTCTGCTAAAGTGTAACACCTACCCAAGTCTCTCATATGGAAATTGATTTAATATTTTACTTCAGTATGAATTCAGAAAAAGCTAACTTTGAATTTTCTTTATGTTGAAGCTGAAAACAGTTATGCCCCAATTTTGCTGGTTTGGTTTGTTTTTTGTTTTTTTTTTTTTGTTCAATCTGACTGATTTTCTTTCTGCAAAATATTACTCACATAAGTTATTTACCTTAAGATTTCTTGGGGGAAAAAACCCTTCAATGTTGAAAGGAGTTGGTAATTGTGTTGCTAAAATGTCCTAAAAGTAACAACAGAACTAAAAATACCTCTCGGACAAAACTCACAAAAATTCCTATGAGTGAGTAACCTGGGAAAACTGTATAAAAACCCATATATTTTAATGCAAAATTGGTTCCTGAACCACACCATGCTGTGTAGACTGAGTCATGATTTCTTCGATGACTTGGGTATTCCTCAGTGTTTTCATTGTTCTTACTCTCAGCTCTCCTTTGTCCTATTTATTCAGAAAATTTTTAAAGTTTTCTCTATTCAGTTCTCTCATCTCAATAAACCTATTTCCTTGATGCAGGCCTCTGCCAATTGTAAAAACAAGCTGCCAGTCCTTAAGCAGTCTAAAGCATCTTTCAACCTCAGCCCAAGAACAATAGAGAGTCACATGTGAAACAAGCATGGAAAACAGATTAATTTTAGAAACACCACCTCAGAAGTTGGTGGTGTTTTCAAAAGTTTTATTGTATGCAGAGAAATATTATTTATGGAATAGTCATGCTATTCAAGTTCAGAGTTTCAGAGCTTGCCAAATTTTGCAGGAATCCAATATTCATTTTCCAGTACTAATTCTTCCAGAGAAGCAAAGGTTCAGCCTCACTGTAAATATTTAGGACAAATTAGATATGTCATCTCTACAATTCCACAGAATGAGATACAAAAAGGTAAGATAATAAAATAGAACAGCAGACAAGTAAATGTGCTTTGCTAGCAGCATACAGGCTTTCCCCCAGCCAAAATAAAATGAAAAGTCATCGGGGACCTGTTTTCAGACCATAGCTTGGACTGGGTGGAGAAAGAGGAGAAACAGGGGGAATGGGAGGCAACAACTCACACAATCCCTCTCTAATTTCCACTTCTCCAAAAGCCCATTACCATTCAAACAGAAATTCAGTATGACCAGGCACCAAATGTTTTTTTTGCTTGCTTAGTTTTATCATATGTTTTTCACAATAACTTAGCTACTTACTTATCAGAAGATTTTCAAAATCTACAGGGGAAATTGCTCAAACGAAAATATCTTTGTGGAAGATTGTAAGAAGTGGTAGGAAGGAGGAAAAAGGAATGTTGAAAATTACTGAATTCGTGGGAATAATTCAGGGATGAAAAAAAAAATAAATGTTTAAGGCAGAAGAGTCCAATTTCAAAAATTTCTGTGATTTTCAGACATGTAGAAATATCTCTAGAAATACAATTACTGGATTTAATAGATATTGAAAGAAATTAATTTAATTCTAATAAATAAAATTCTTCACTTTTAAGAGCATGTGGTTTTGTGACTCAGTTATTACTGTTTGGATGGATAGTATTAAAACCAACAAATGGTGCATATTACAAAAGGAAATTATGTACATTACATGTACATAATTTTTTCTCTTCAGGAAAAAGTAGTGCTGGTCCTTGCATTTCTACCCCTGGGAAACTCTTAGAAAAATTCCTCTGGCTATAGAGAAAGAAATCTGTATTCAAGAGGTTAAGAAACATTTTTCTTTGTTATGTTTTCAATGTTTCTTGTGTAGCATAAAAAGTATTGTAAGACAGGAAACATTCCAAGCATTGTATGAGAAGACTGATTCACCAATGCCTTTTTGAAAACCTTGAGTATAGTAGTACTATCATTTCAGAATAAGTTCAACAGCTTAGATTGTAACAGCAAGCAAATGAGATCTTTGATATAGCCATTCAGTAATATACACTTCATTCTTAGACCCCAATTATATTTCTTGCTGTTCACAGGTAAGAATTTTTAATATCATTCAGAATATGTGTTAAAAGCTAAGTGCTGATTTATGCTTCTGAAAAGTTTACTAAACCTAATGAGAGTCTTCTGTAAAATAAGCAGAGGAAGAAAAGCTTTGAAGTCTTTGCTTGTTCTCATATTAGAACACACTTTAAATAGGGTTGGCTCATGTGGTTTTAGCAGGCAGTTGGACTAGAGGACTTCTTGAAGTCAATGCCAATATTAATTATTCTATGATCTTATCCTACAATCACATACATTCGTTGCACGATTATCAGTGAAGTCTCTGGGCATCTCCTTTCATATAGCTCTTGAAATAACTTCTGGGAGAAATAATAATTAAAAAATCCTCAATAACATATATAAAATATTTATAATTATATAAAACATAATATACAAAATATATTTTATAAAATATATATTATATATATAATAAAAATAATAATAAAAATTTAAAAAGAAAGCTTAAAATAATGGCTGTGAGATCTTAAAACTTCATAGTAAGGAGGTTTGGGCCTTCTTGATAATAAGATGGATGTGCAAATCATTTTTAGCACTAGGTAAAATAATATATTCAATTTCTGCTTCTCTTTGCATAAAGACATTTGCATTTATTCAGTGATTAAAAAGTAGTGCTGTCCAGAAGTAAAGATTATTCTCTTTAGCTAGTCTTCCCAGACTTAAAATATATTTTCCCTAGGTATTTGTGTCACTATTACTATTACTGATATTTTAAATGAGTGAAAACAGTTGCTGCTGTTTCCCCCCTATGAATTAGCAAAGTAGGTGAGAGGAAAGATTTAACATTCTCAGTAGAAACATATGACCTTATATTTTTATAAATGTTACTCTTCATTAAGTATACATATTTTGTGTGATTGACTATACTACGTTTGCCTACTATTAATTGTTCTGTACAGTACAATAAATTAAATGGACTCTGTTCACGATTTCAGTGATATTATGTAGAGTGGAAAAAGGTAAATTATCTTGCACTTTCAAAAAGTCAGATACTGTAAATTATTTGATTGAAAAAGTAATTTTTAAAAATTAAATTACTTAAAATATGTTGTAAAAATCCCAAGAATTGCACTTTAAAAATTCCACTTTAATTACTGCTGATACACTGTTATATATTCAAAATATATATATATATATTTAACATTATTCTTGGAAGTTTTTGTTGTGTTATGGTCACATTTTTCTGTCAAAAGTTTAGGTTCATCTTTACTGCAATGCTAAATACATTCTCCGCAATATTCAGCTGACTTCATAGACTTTAACTGTGCTGATACCTGGGTTGTTCAATAGCCTGTTGGTTATTGCTAGTTTCATATTTTAAGTAATCATATATGCCCTTAAAATGAATTTAGGTTCACTTTGCATAAGCCAATGAAACTAAAACATGTTGGTATGAAACTTTAGATTTTGCTTATTTGTTGAGACAGCTTGTTACAAGTTCTTTTGTAGATTTTTATAGCTAACATTTGTGATTAAAAGCTGTTATTAATTTTGCATATTTTTATTCTGTCCATTTATTCCATTCAGAAACACTTAAAAAACAATTCAGTGCTTTGTTTTATTTCAAATGGGTCCTCCTCTCACCTTCTTTACACCCTGATATCAATGTAACAGGAAATAAAAGCAAAATCTGAAAGCTTTTAACTTTTCATTTAACATTTGATGCCAACAGATGTTCCCAGCGATAATCTATCAATCTTACACCAGACTGTTTTTTGGTGTAAGCAGACATCTCAATTTTAAATGTATTCCTTCTGGAGAAAATCATCAAAATTACTGGATTTAAAATGAACAGAGGCCTACAAATATGTATACACTGATAAACAGAAATAATAACGTTGTGATGGGAACTGTATTGCCTTGATGGGGTCTTAATTATCAGGTTGCAGGGCTGACTCGTTCATGGGTGGGCACATTTGTGATGGTTCTACTGCACTGCCTGCTCAACATCTCTATGTACTCAATGGCAAGTACTCAAAGCCTCTCTCAGAAACAGATCCCTTCCATCCCTATTGACACTCCCATGGGAAAAGCTCCTTCCCTTTGTTTTAAGCAGCCTGTATGTACAAACTTTCTCAACGAGATCTCCCTGAAGGTAGTTGTTGATTTGGGCCTTAAGTGGAATTTTACCTATTACTAATATATATAGTAACTGTGATGAGTATACTGACTTATGACCAGTGGGGATGATGCAAAGAAAACAGAAAAGATCAGGGTTAGTTACTGTAAGAGGAATGAGAATTGGGAACCAGAAACTTCAGTGTACAAATGAGAGGGGTTTTACCTTGTCTTTCTTAGCCAAAGCTCTGAAAAGGTTTTAGAATAGGCTGAAAGTATCACTGTCATAAGGTGTTCTTTTGTATCCTTACTTGCTACACCACTGTGACAGGGAAGAATTTCCAAATGGGATAAGCAAGGGAGAGTAGCAGGAGAGGCCAGCAGGGGAACCATGATGTTCTCTGTCTGCTGGTGCAAATGTCATGAAACATTTCGACACTTGATTCATCTAAATATGCTCAGAGCCACCACTACAAACACACCAGGAAGGAACCTCAGCCAAAAGACTTAGTGACTGACAAGCAATTCTCTGCAAGATTTTTCACCTCTAAGGAATTTTCTCGCGATTTAGGGTTCGACTCCGAAGCTGAGTCCAGTCACAGCTCAAGAAAATGAAAATGACAGAGTCACCAGTGCCAGAGCATTCAATAAAGTGTGACTATGTCAAGACTGTTTCTGAAGCACTGTTCCCAAATCAACCAGACACACACATGCTGCCAAGTGGGTTTCTGTTAGAAAAGAGATTTTCCAACATCAGCATATCAAAATTAATGTTTCCAAAAACATTTCATTCAAGAAATCAGCACAAAACACAAATGAGATTTCTGAATAGTTATCTTCTTTATGTAATACAAATAGAAGAAAAAAAAAAAAAAGAAAAAACAAAGCAAATTTAAAAAAAACCCAGCTTGCATGTTATTAAACCAGACACAGTACTGATTTTAAAAAGTATATCTGCTTGTAAAAGTTAGCGTTAACTAAAAACTATATACCTAAGATCTACTTTAAATATGTGCTGAAGAAAATGAAAAATTGTAACTAATTATGTCTGTTAGGAAATGCAGTTTCTACAGATACCATTATCTTCCGTAAATCTCAAGCTAAACAACATAGACATCTAATTTCTGGAAATAGGTTGCATGATGTTACATGATGAAGTTACAGAAAAAGTTTATCTGCCATTGTTTTTGATAAGGACAAAGTACTGCTATTTCTAGCACTGCACGTTTTCAAGGACAGGTAACTAGTCTGATGTAGTGTAACAGAGATACTGAAACAGTATGATAAATTAATAGTTTTATCTTAAAAATGTAAAAATGTTTTAAGCTGTTTCTGTGGAAGAAAAATCTAACTTCTGGAAGAGCCTTTCTAGGAGATCTGCCAGGAGTTTGCTACCATATCACATCTGCTGAGTACAGGAGGGAAAGCATCTTTTACACAGCTTCACAAAGGAGGTCTCATGCTGACAGACAGATCCGCTCTCAAGAGCACATGAATTTAACATTGAATATAACTTCCTGCAAGTTTACTGTACAAGAAAAAATAAAAGTACTGGGCTTATGCATATTGTAAGACTAAAAGCTCAATTTATTGACTAGTTGTGGGCTTCCTAACCCAACAGTGAAGAGACAAGTATGTAGCAAACACCTCCTCCAAAAAGTGGTCCTGGTTTTCCTTCCTTTTCCCCCACCTTTTTATTTATACTTTTTTTTAAAAATGTCTCAACCTTCCTCTTATGGCGTAGATTTAGCAAGGTTGTCAGAGTCCTGAAAATCAAATCTCTCTGTCTTGTCTCTTAGTGAATCAACCTGCGTGAGTTTCTACCAGAAAAGCTCAGGCACAGGTAGGTGTGTGGCAAAACACCAATAAATAAAATCACGTACTGTGAGTTGTTTTGGCTTGAAACTAATTTGCAAGTGTACACAGTTTCAAAAGTCTTAACAGGCAGATGGAAAGTATTCTTCAAGAAAAATTCTTTTTACTAATACCTGCGCTTAGAATGTAACCAGGCAGCAATTTGAAGATCACAAACGTACTTTAAAATACTAAGAACAGATTATGTGCCTGGGTGACAGCATCCCAAACCCAACTAGAATTCATGTTTTCCACATGAGTCTATATCCAGATAGATAGATGGATCTCAAAGGGTGGCTTTGCATTTGGGTATCATCTCCAATATAAAATACTCTCAGTTTGATATTATCAAGAAGGTGTAATAGTCTAGGCATTATCACCTTTATAAAGAATGAAAATATCTCTATTACCATATAGAGACTGATACACATTTTTTCAGAATCAATTTTCCAAGAACAGCTGTACAGACAAGTAGCACACACATCACCAGAGCTTATGAATATACTCAATTTACTTTACTTTACAATTTACTTTACTTTACTTTACTTTTTCATGGGAAAATGTGAAAAAATATATTCTTTCAGTACATAATGTAATGTCAATGCAGACCAGAATTCATTCTTTGCAAGAGAGAATGCAAAGAAAAAAGGTCTTTTCTGACAGGTTGAGACTCTTAAATTGTAGCGGTTTTTTTTTCTTTTCAAATCTCAATTGACAAAGAGAAGCACAAATTAGTTTGCCAGCTAGCAAGCTAAGTGCAAGAATGCTTGCATGCAACATTCAAATATCTAATGCCAAAATACTTCTTAGCTATTTTAGTCATAGTTGCATATAGCCTTATATGCAAACTTGTACCAACATCTGAAACACATACCCATTTCTGTAGTTACAAATTTATTTTCTTCAAATGAGATTACTTAATTTTCAAAACTTAATATATCTGCAACATTTCCAAAGCATTAAGTTGGAGAAAACACAGGGAAAAGAAAAGAAACAAAACCAAATCTAACAACAACAATAATCAAAAATTCCCCCAACAAAAACATATGAAAACAAAATAAACATAAAAAACAAACTAAAGGGAAAAAAAAAGAAAAAATAAGTGAGAAAATCTGAAAAATAATTTAATCTCTATTTTTTAAAAATATTTTTCTTTATCTATATATAAGGATAAAGTGATATAAAGTCTAAAGATAACATCTATGATGAAAGTGAAAAATCCTTTATTGAACATTTCTTACTTTGGAGTTCCTTACTTGAATGTAAAATAGAATAAAATTTTTGTCCTCTGCACAGCTCTAGTGACTATTGAGTAGTCAAATCAGAAGTGATCTGGTAATTACGAAAATTTTCATAGGTTTTACACTAACAAGTAACATCAGAACATTTACCAAAGCTTCAGCAAGAGAAGAAAATAGATTTATTTACAGGCTTGCTGGCTTCCTAATACAGAAATACTGTTGGGGTTTTGTTTGTTTGTTTGTTTGGGGGTTTTTAACCATCAGCTTTGACCCTACGACTACTCTCTTTGCTCCCATTTGCTACATGCTTACCTCCATTTTCATTGTCATTCATCACAGATTCCTTCACGACTGTGTTCTTTATACTGTCATCACTCATGATTTCCATCAATGTTTTAAAGCATCAATTGAAGCACCATTGTACCCAGCCAGTGATGCTCTCACAGGATTCTGGGACTTTCTCCACATTTTCTGTACACCGACTTGTTAAGTTTGATCTACATATAGAGAGTAAATTTTGGAGTGAAGAGTCACACTCTGGCTATAAAAATCACTAACAAAAAAAGAAAATGGATTCGAAAAAAAAATATTAGTTCTGCATTTATAAAAATTCATAAATACAAACACTTATATTTAAGTGTTTAAGCAATCTCCAAGTTCAGTGGCATAGCCTCTGTTTTGGCAAGGTGAACAACTGTGATTTTAATTAAATGAAGCATTTTTTAAGTCAATGTACTTGTGCATATGGTTTGGAGATGTGGTATCCCCCTGGTGGCAGGGCCAGGGTGCAGACAGCCGATGAATCTGCTGGGCTGCTGATGGGTGCCACCTCCTCCAGCACAGAGAATACGTGTGGGAAGTCCAACACAGGTACCACAACACCTACAGGGAACCATCCTCGTCTACTAAATAAGTATCATCCAACCTACAAGATGTGCAGAATTGAACTATATTTAGCTGAATTAGTCATTTATGAAAGTGAACAAATTGAAGCATATTTGGAATTTTGGACTCCAGTCTGAACTCTTATCATCACATCAGATGGAAAAATCATGTTGTGGGAAACCTTTTCAGTGAGAATGGAAAACAGTCTGCTTTACCAATATCTGAAGAAAGCTTTGACAGATTGTTTTTAAAGTGTTCCTGGAATATTGTATTTAACCTTCCACTGATGTTTTAGGCAAGCTGTCTCTATTTCTACTAAGTTAGCCAGTAAGATGTAAAGTAGCAGCAAAAATAGTTTATAAACATAAAGCAACTTTCACCTTGCCTGTATAGATCAGTGTCTTTCCCCAGTACAAGCTGTGCCAAAAAAAACCAAACCAAAAAACCAAAACAAACCACAAACCCAAAAGTGTTTCCATATTTATCCACACATGCAGAAAACTTCAAAGCAGAATTACAAGTTTAAAAGCTATTGGCAGGAGACATCTGTTGTACCATCTGCACAAAAATCGAAGCTATAAATCCACCTTTCTGAAGCAGAGCATTTCTCTTTCCTTTTAGGCCTTGTAAATCACTTATATCTTAGTCAGTGATAATTACAGCTTACCATAGAAGAATATAATTTTAACACAATTGTTAAAAGCACATTTTAATGACAGGGTGAAGAAGCAGTTGAAGTAGACTATAGTAGCACTGATGTGATAACACTTTCTGACTATAGATTCTACTAAGAGTAACCACAACATAATAGCAAGAACCAGAAAAGAAGAAAAAAGTGGATTGCAGCAGTTTCCCTAGAGCCTAAATTTTCTTTCTATATTGTCATCTGCAGCATTCCTGTATAAATCCTTCAAGTATCAGGAAGAACCTGAAGTCCTCAGAAAACAGCAACCAGAAAAGTGAGTAAAATCAAAAGAGCAAAAGCTGGAAGTAAAATGGACGCTTGTTGTGCTGAAGAAAATCATATATTTTCCAGAAAATACTGGAAACAAGAAGAATCTATAAAATCACTGGTATTATAAAAGGCTGTGTCATTAGTTACGGACAAACTAAGTGAAGGAATACATTCAGTTCATCATTGAAAAAAGAGTTTTCCACTCAAACAAATATCTTGATACACCATGCCAAAAGGCATAAAAACAAATACTTATAGGAGACTAAGAGAGGGTCTAAATCTTTTGATTTATCACTAACTATGAGCAACTATTCATTACAGTTGCAAGACAGTTGCATTCTTCTAGGTAGAAGGAAGTTTTCCAAGCAACAGAGAAAAGAGAATAACCTAAGATAATTCATTACAGAGGTAACACTGATAAACTCATTATTAAGATCTAGTAAACATCTTTAGATTTGTATGGTATTGCTGCAGCTGATGTGCAAGGAAACAGATAAAGCTTTGGTTACCAAAATGAACATCAGCAGAAATCCTCTTTATAAGCTCCTGGCAGCTCCAACATCCAGTTTATAATTGTATTAGAACTAAACTGTTAGCTAGAAAACACAGAAGACAACAACAGATCATTTAAAGTGCGCAAACCACTGTGTTGCCATACCCATCACCAAATTGCAGATAAACCCATGTCTTTTTTGGTCTCTTATAAAAAACTAAACCAAACCAAAAAGTTCCAGCCATATCCAACCAAACCAACCAAGTTTTATGTATTGCTGCCTATCTAAAACCATACCAAATCACATAAAGAAATGTGCCAGCCAATGAAGAACTACCAACCAGTATTTTTAAATCCTGGGGGCTTCTCTGCTGTGTTATAAAAGCAAATGTATTAATAGATCTAGCTTCAGCACCTGGTCTTATCAGCAGTCTTTGTATCAGACCTGTTTTTGAGTTGGCAAGCAATGATCTATAAGACATCAGTTCCTGAAAAAAATGACAAAACACTGTAGATAGTGATGAAGTTACAAGAATCTTCAGCAATACAGTAAGATTGTTAATGAAGGACTGGTACTGAACAGACCTGATTAAAAAAAAAAACAAACCAAAAAACAAAACTAAAATTGCTATTCATCTCTAAAATATTTCCTGTTACTAGAAGGAAGTCTCAGAGTGGAAAGCTGTGATGTAATGAGTATGTGAGTTGCAAAAGAGAAATTGTATCTCTTACATTTAATTTTGCTTGTCCAAGTAGTAGATACAAGTGAATAAATTGACAGTACCTCTGAATTCACCAAGGGGGCTCTAATTTTGCTGCATTTGTTTGTTTGGGGTTTTTGACCAAAAGAGACTGGCAAGGAATTTTAAGGGTATTTTAGTATTAAGTATAACTATAGTCTTATGAAGAGTGAGTTTAGTATTATTTTGGACTAAAAGTGGGAAAAGAGCAATAAGAAGGGTAATATTTAATTGACCAAGCTTCATCCTAGCAAAACAAAGAACTATACTCTGTTTCTCTGCATCAACAGCAGAGTTATCTGAGCTCACCACAGGAAGTACAGTGTTCTTGGGGCTTTTTGTACTGGTGTAAAACAGAAACAATTTTTGGATGATAGTTAACCACAGTCACAAAATTACATACCAGCACCTGAGGGCTGTAATTCATATTTTCTTGCAAAACCTGGATAAAGATCTATCATCAACCTCACAAGTAGGCCTTTATGTGGTAAGATAAGTACCCTTTATGTGGTAAGTAATGAAGCAACAGGAATACAAAAAAAGGAAGACATTACATGAGCCTTTTAAATAATCAGAACTTATGAACGAAGATGGATTTCATTATGTCTCCACCATGTAAAGAATTGTTTGAAGTGACAACAACCTATTCCAGTGCTTAATTATTTTCATGGCAAAGACCTATGAATAATACCCGGACAGAATTTCCCCTTAAACAAATTGTATTTGTTATCTTCCGTGCAGGCAGAGTCCAGATGATAGCACATACATTTATGCAAAGACTTTGAATGCATAAACCCCCACATTTTTGGTTCATTGAAATAATTTCTGAGTAGTTAGGACCCACAACAATATAACAGATTATATATACCACAGGAGTCACAGTAGTTATTACTCTAAAGAGTTGACATAAATGGTAAATCTGAAGAGGAGCTGATCACTTTGCCAAATCAGTGGGAGTACAGGTTTTTCTTGCAGCATTTTGACTGGTTATGACTGGAAAGAGCTAAACTTTCAAGTACTTCAGGATGTAAACTTCATTATTTTTGCAGACAGATTAAGAGATATATCTGTACAGATATTTTCTCAGGCGTAAGGAGAAAATAAAGATATGTGCAGTGGGATCCTTCAAGTCTGCCTTGAAGTGGCCTTGAGGGGACCATGAACATAAGCTCTGCTACAGCAAACTGACTGATACACGAAATCATGTGCAGCTGACACATTTTATAAATTACAAGTATACGATTTTTTTTGATTCTGTGAAGCATTTTGTATTGTATCCCTAAAATAAAAATGAAAAAACTAACGTGCATTTCAGATCTGAGGTGATTTCTGCTTGCAATTCCAGTTACTTTGAAAGGTGAGTCAAAAAATATGCAAGTTTTCAACATTCTCAAAATAAATAAGTAAATGGACTAAATCCATTAATTCAAAACAAAATTGAAAGTTCTAGTTATATGTAAGTGTTAAATATTTTACTATGATACTGTGCATATACTCCTTGCAGTGCTACTTTGATAATAGCTAATGCAAGTTTTGGGTTCGCTGAGGGTTGGGTTTTTTTCGTTTTTACCACTAGATGTCTCTAGCTCTATTCATAATAAAGGCGAATTAGCAACTAAATCTGCGTGGAAACATTCAAGTTGTAAAAGCAGAATCCCACAAGTTTCTTGCTCTGACTCCAATAGAAAATTAATGTCCTGTATGAAAGGTGCTCTCCTGTCGTTTTAAAGCAGAAAAGAAAATTTAAAATACTCTGGCTGCAGAATAATTTTTAGCTGCTATTAAAAAGTTAGAATAAGTGTGTCCTGCAAACTGAGCAAAAATTCTGAGGCCATGAGTAATTCCATTCAGCTTTCAAAGCTGGTTCAAATATGAATGGAAGCCTAGATCACATCATTCCCAAACCAAATTATTTTATGCTTCCAAAATATATGACACATAAACATTGCCAGCTAAATTCTCATCAGCTACCACAGTCACCCTCCTATCTAAAATGTGAAGAAGCATTGAGCATTGGAGGAGCTCAGAATGACATTTAAATTACAAATAGCTTGACAGTTCCCATATATGGAATACTTATTCCAAACAGGACATCCAACTTAATTGTTAGATGTATGAAATCACCATACACACAAAACTCCTTTTCATTACTCTGATTAACCTGAAAAGAGGACTTCCTCAAAAGAAAAAAATAAAAAATTGAGGGCAACAGATAAAAATCTTATTTGTTGCTATGAGACAATCAAAAATAAAATATAAGCAGAGTAAATGGATCATGTAACATGGAAGGAAAAATACTATGGTAGAGGAAAAGTATTATAAAATCTTCATTTAAAAATAATAAACCATGAAACAAAGCCCTCCAAACCCCCCAAAACCAAACGAAAAACCCCAAATAAACAAAAAAAAAAAAAAAACGAAAAACCCCAAATAAACAAAAAAAAAAAAAAAAAAAAAAAAAACAACAAAAACCAAAAAAAGACCCCAAATCCAAGTCTGACTCTCAAAACTTCCCTGTTCTTCCTTTTATTAAGTCAGCAGCTGAGGTAGAAATTTTCAGCGCCTTTGCATACAACTCTGTCTATAATTTTAATGCTTCAGAAAAGCATCAAGACAACACTAAAGTGAGCAGAATAGATACTTGGGATATTCCCCCTAACCACCTGAAAGTTTTTCATTTTCAATCCTTGGTTTTGCACAGAACTTGTCTCGTTTAATGGTACTACTTCATGAGACAGCATGAGGATGGAGAAAAGCATCTTTTTAATCCTGGTTCCATTACCTGCAGGTTTGTCACATCATTAAGTGTGCTTTGGTTTTGAACTTTTTCAGTTCCAAAACAAATTATTTCCCTTCTGAAGTGGCTTTTAGATCTGTCAGTATGTGTAAAGATAATAAATAATATAAATAATTATTTTTAAAATGGACAAACAGGTATTGTCATAATTATTGAAGGAGCAACAACCAATTCTATGCAGTACTGAAGTTATGCTATAAATAGAAAAAAACACAAAATTTACAAAGACTCTGGGAAACATCTTCATATTTTCTACAGTTTAACCCAGGTTTGCAATTTCTGGAAACAGTGGCATTCTACCAATGAACTGATATTTTCTGTAACATACTCAGATATTGTTTAGAAAACCAGAGAATAAAGTGATGTCATGTGTCTCTAGTAGGCAATACTACACAGAAGAAAATGGGTAATTTCTTTTGGATTTGAAAGTTTTGTTCTAACAACAAATAGAGGAATATTTCTTAAATTAAGTGGAGTCATCACTTAATGTTAATGTCTGATTAGTTAAATACAGGGAATGATTCTAATGCACTAGTGAATAATTCAGACTACTAACTTGCTAAAAATTGACCAGGACTTATCTGTGCTTTTAATTTCTCAATCACTAATATTTACTTTCTTTTAGCAGAATACTAAATTTTAACTAATTCTAGAAAAACCAAAAGAAATCAAATTCAGTACATGATTACCCTCATGTAAACCCCTAAACTACCCCAAAGCCTCCATAATAGGAGCAGTCTTTCCAATCTTAAACCTTTTATTTAATTGTGGCACTACTGAATGGTCATGTCAGAAAGAAATGTACAATAAAATGTAGTTCATAGCAAATAAGAACATTTTAAAGCATATCAGTGTTGTTAACAAAATAACACCCCATCCCACAAAACTTATGCAAATATTTTCTTAAATAAAATTAGTTGCTGAGCACTCAGCTTGAGGATGATTCACTTCTGGCAGATATGACACTGCAGAACAAAGATGATGTCCTCAAAGGCAGTAAATTCCCTCCATGTGTCACATATCATGGTCATTTAAAAGCAGCATTAAAATATAAAAGTATGGCCTGCTAACAGATCAGAGTGGGGCAAAGACCACTATTGCAGGAGCAAGTTTCACAGATCTAATGTATATTTACATGTTCATTGCTTCTTGGAGAAGAAGAAGCAGAACCAAGAAAAAAAAATTGTAAGAATTTAACGTCATCTGCTAATGAAAGGAAAGTCTGTTCCGAAGGAAAGTCTGAGATTTCTTTAAACACAGAGCATGAAAGTTAAATTTTTGTTGGTTTATTTGTCCAGATTAAAATTTAGTATTCTGCTAAAAGAAAGTAAATATTAGTGATGGAGAAATTTCTCTTGCTTTGTCTTGAAACACAGCTGTCACTGTGAAACTGTCAGAAAAAGTCTAGCCAAGCAATTTTTAAGAGCAACAGCATGCAAAGCTACCCCTCTGCTTGATGGATGTATTCAAAAACATCTATGAAAAGTCACAGCAGTCACACAAAGCTCCAAATATTTGGAGAAAAGGGAACATTGCATGCATTTTTATAAAGGGTAAAAAGAGGACCCTAGGAACTACTAACAACTTCAGAGACTGATAAAATCATGGAACAGATATTCCTGGAAGATATTTGAAACATCTGGAAGACAGGGAGGTGACTAGAGAAAGCCTACATGGCCTCACCACTGGCAGATGACATCTGACTAAGTGACTGAACTCTAGGATGGATTAACTGCATTGGTGGACAACAAAAGAGAATTTATCATCTACCTGGACCTCTGACATGGGCCCATACAACCTTCTTGCTGCTAAATTAGAGAGCTATGGATTTGATGGCTGAATTATTACATGCATAAGCAACTGGCTGAATGGAGTTCCACATCCAAGGAATTGAAGTAAATGCTTCAATGTCCAAATGGAAACTGGTAATGAGTGGTGCTCCTCAAGAGTCCATACTGGCACCAACACTTTTTAAAATCTTCATGGACAGTGGGACTGAGCTGCAGCCTCAGCAAGCATGCTGATGACACAAAGCTTGAGTTGACACAGCTGATAAATTTGAGGAGAGGGATGACATTAGATGTATCTTGGTGGGCCTGAAAAGAGAAACCGTGTGACCATTGAGAAATTAATCAAGGCCAAGTGCAATGTCTGGTGCCTGGGTCAGTGTGATCACCAGTTCTAATACAAACTGGGGAATGAACTGATTGACAGCAGCCCTACACAAGGATACTGGCAGATGAAAGGTAAGATATGAGTCAGCAATGTGCTCTTGAAGCCTCAAAAGCAAACCTTATCCTGGGCTGCACAAAAAGGGAAATATGGCCAGCAGGTTGAGAGAGGTAAATCTGTTCCTCTACTGTGCAGTCATGAGACCCCATGTGGAGTACTGAATCAACCTCTGGACTTCTCAGTACAAGAAAGACATCTGTTAGTTAGGATCTGACTCTTGGAATAAAAAGCTGCAGCTGCTCCCTAACAAAGAAAGAGTTGGGGTTATTCAGCTTGGGAAGAGAAGGCTCCAGGGAGACCTTAATGTGGCATTTAAGAATGTAAGAGGGAGCATAAAAGAAGGACAGAGAAAGACATTTACCAAGCCCTGCAGTGATAAGATGATGGGGAGTGGCCTCAGACTGAAAAAGGACAGGTTTGAACTAGATAAGAGGAAGACCATTTTCTACAACAGTGGTGAGGCACTGGCAGAGGTTGACCAGAACAGGTGTGGATGCCCCATTCCTGGAAGTGTTCAAGGTCAGATAGGATGGTGCTCTGAGCATCCTGGTCTAGTGGAAAGTGCCCCTGCCTGTCACGGGGGTTAGACCCCATGGTCTTTAAATGTCCTTTCCAATCCAAAGCATTTCATGGTTCTAATTACCCACAGAGCTTACATGAATCATCACCAGCCTTTTAACTCCACATTTAGGCGAATAAAGCAACTAGATGTCAGTGACTATGCAATATTCTACTGTCCTTCCAAATATCACTATTACCTTTAGATCTGAAATACAGAAAACTCTTCTGTCCCTAACCTAACAGAAAGCTCTAAGTAAGTAGAAGCAACTGTTACAGTGACATGAAATTTGTTGATAGATATCTAATACTTCGAGAATACTGTTAAGAAAAGTATAGTGCAATTCCACATTCAAAATGCAAATGAGCCTCAAGAGCTTGATTAAAGTCAAGCACTCTCTGTTATTTTTCTAATATTGTAAGTGCTCAGATCACTGACTAGGTGTAACCTGAAATTTCAATAAGATAACTTTTCTTATATTTTGGGTATTTGCTTCAAAGTACATAATTATGTTCTCTTCAGGAAAGAAGCACAGCAAGTGCCTGCACATTAACTATAATAGCATATAACTTAAATTCAATTGATTATACAAATATTCATAATGGACCAACAAGCTTCTAGTCAATGAGTACCTCTTACACTTTACAGTACAAAACTCATGGCACGTCAAAACTCTATCATGTCATTAAAAACAAAATCTCCCGTGGGATGGCTGTAGATTAAACAGACTTTGCACCCACATGTATATTTTAATTTAAAGATTTCAGTAAAATTTCTCTTTATTTTTAAGTGAGATTAGATGTCATGCTCTAGCTTTAACTCAAACTAATTTACTTCAGCAACCAAAGAAACAAAAGTTCTTTGACAATAATAGTAATGGTGCACTCTGTAAATTGAACTAACAAATGACAAGTAGGGTATAAAAAGAGCTAAAAACAATGCAAGGAAAGTTTCAGTTCTAAAAATCCAGTGAGATTAAGCAAAAAGGGGCAACAGGGCTCCACATTGTGGTGAGATAATTAATTCCTTGGGATTTGAAGTCCAGCCAACTGTTTCTGTTTATCTTGAGAAATCCCCAGGACAGTTTTTCCTTATTTCGATTACAGCAAGTCTTCATGGAACGGCTGAAGATAAATTCTTTGCACTAAAATCCACAATTAAGTTCCAATTGCTGTAAACATGGACCAAGCCACTCAGCCCACATTTAAAGTCAATCTGCTTCTCTGGTCTAACATATTAAAACACAAAGGCTTTGGTCATTTTAAATACGTTACTTTCAAAACTGCTGCCTTAGACTGTATTTCCAATTAATTCTTTATGGATAAAGACACAGGATAAGCCTAATGTTGGACACATTCATAACACTTTGGTTATCCCTGAATAACTACAAGGATTTTAGGGGAGGAATGCAGCTTAAACCAAATGCATAATACTTTTTGCCTTTACCTTCCTTGCAGTACACATCAATTTTTGCAGTGTCTAGATTTTACTTTTGCTTTTGGACAAGTAGGAAGTAGGAAATGTGGCGGTTGTTACACTATGCTGTTCTGTGAAATGCATTAAGAAATAAAATTAATAAAATTAGGAAAATAAATGTCTTTCAGTCACAGCGACAGTAAATTCTTATGCAAATAATAAATGCAAAGGAGTCAAAGGAAAATGCATCCGTGTACTTCTAGGCATCTGGCCTAGTTCACACATTAGATAGTATGCTTTCTCCCTCACTAGATTGTAATAGACACCACTACAATTTTTCACACTTTAGGGAAACAATCCCATTAAAAATGGTGTTACTTCACTGAGACCCTCCCAAGCAATTAGCATCCATTATGAAAAAATCAGTACATCTACAACATTATGAATTTAATTTTACTAAGGCATGTGCGTCTAAAGCACATCTACATATGGAGCCAATAAACAACAGATTTTGGACTCATTCTTGCTTTAAACTTGAAAATGTAAAATTTAAATTACATGGGCTGCCAAATTTCCAAATCCAGGCAACAAGACAAATTGTCAACACTCTCAATACCAACTGGTAGAATAATACTTAAATCATTGGGCATTCACCACTCTCTAGGCCACCTAGAACCTGTGACCCACATAGCTATGAAAGTACAGGGTTGACTCTTCCTACGTTTTTATTGCATTTTCCTGAAAAAGCAGCAGAGTCAGAAGTCTGAGTACCCATGAGACCTGCTGGGACACAGTGAAAGATTCTCACATCAAATCTTGTGCCCCAAATTACATGCCCAGTTTCCTTATGCTTGAATATGAAATAAAACCACCATGCTAAGCCACTGTTCTTAGCCTTCAGGATGGGCTGTGTTAGCTGTACCAAGTTTGTGTGGCAAAGCTTTGGTAGCAGAAGAGCTAATAAGCTCCACAGCAGGTTCAGCACTGGCCATGGCCAAGATGACCAGCAATGATGCAGCACCTCTGTGATAATATATTTAAGAAATGGGGGAAGTTGCTATGTACAAGCAGTGAGAAAATGTGAGAAGAGCAACTCTGCAAGTTGGTGTAGAAGGAGGGGAAGGAGGTGCTCCAGATGCCAGAGCTAATTCCCCCACAATCATGGTAAAGACCATGGTGAGACACCTGTGCTCCTGCAGCCCACGGAGGACACAGCAGATGTGAACTGGACTGAGGGACAGGGTCCTGGAGGACTCCATGCAAGAGCAAGTGGATGCCCATAGGAGACTGTGGCCCTATGGGAAGCACAGTCTGGAGCAGGTTTCTGGCAGAGACTGTGGCCTCATGGAGAGAGGAGCCCAACCTGGATCGGCTTTTCTGGCAGGACATGTGACCCTCAGGGGACCCACACTGGAGCAGCCTGTGCCAGAGAGACTTCCCCATGGGAGGATCCCACACTGCAGCAGTTTGTGAAGAGATGCAGCCTGTGGGGATGACTAAAACTGGAAAAATTCATGATGGACTATCTGCTGTAGGAGGGTTTCTGCTCTGGAGTAGGGGAAAGTGGGAGGAGTCCTCCCCTTGAGGAGGAAGGGAAAACAGAAAACATGTGATGAACTGGCCACAACTCCCATTCCTTGTTCCTCAGTGGGGAGGAGATAGAGGAGATGAGGAGTAAAGTTCAGCCCAAGAAGAAAGGAGGGATGGGGGAAAGGTATCTTTAAGTTTTTTTTTTAATTTCTCATTATTCTGATTTGATTGGTAATAAATTAAACTAATTTATTCAGTTATAATCTGTTTTTCCCATTAACTGGTGACAGATCTCTCCTGGTCCTTGTCTTGCCCCTTGAGCCTTTCATTATATTTTCTTTCCCCTGCCCAGATAAGGAGCAGGAGTGATAGAGCAGCTTTGGTGGACACCTGGTATCCAGCTATTCCAGAAATAAAGTGTTTTCAGTCCAAGTGAAATGTTCTTTTGCTGTTTTCTATGACTGCTGTTACTAAGGGCATCTACAGCCTATCAGGATTTAAGGCAAATCAGCATCTGTCAGAGAAGCAAGCTGTATCTGTTGCATAACATTTAAATAAAGCTGCAAGATGTTTATAGGTTTTATAGTGTATATTTTGGATGCAATTTGCTACACACACTTCTTTTTGAGATAAAATTCAGTTTAAAAATGCCAGCCTATGCAGATATTCTAAGCTGAGAGTTTTCACTTTCGTTATTTAGTTTATCTGCTGCTTTTAAACAATCTAGAATGAAAGGGAAAAGTACAATGTAGACAAAGAATCATATTCATTAACTTATCAGTTGAAGACAGAACTGTTATTACAAAACTTGGATCAATTCCTAAGCAAGACAGCAACCTAATATTTCCAGTGAGTCATAGAATCATTGAGTCATACAATACTCCGAGTTGGAAGGGACCCATAGTCCCTTCCACCAAAGTCTGACTCCTGGCCCTGCACAGGACTCCCCCAAAATCACACCATGTGTCTGAGAGTGTTGTCCAAACACTTCTTGAGCTCTGTCAGGCTTAATGCTCTAACCACTTTCTTGGAGAGCTTGTTCCAGTGCCCAACAGCCTCTGGGTGAAGAACCTTTTCCTACTATGCAACCTAGGCCCACAGACAGAGCCTCAGACCATTCCGGCTGGTCCTGTTGCTGATCACCATAGAGAAGAGGTCAGTATCTGTCCCTCCTCCTCCCCTCTTGATGCAGCTGTAGACTGTGATGGGGCCTCTCCTCAGCCTCTTTTCCAGGCTGAACAAGTGACTCAGCCACTCATCATAAGGTTTCCCCTCTACATGCTTTACTTGGGTTAAAAGAAGTGTCAGTTGTTCTTCCAAGAACTGCTGGCTTTTACTGGGGCAGGTTTATGTCTAGGTAAGACCTATCAGTTCCCCACACTCTTTCTTTGAGTTTGACTGTGGTGGTCCAGTTCTGAAAGAACTAGACTACTGCAGATGTCCAGGGCTCTGAACTCAAACCCATCTCAGTGAAATTCATGTTAAACTGGGGAGTTCATCTGACATTGGTGGCAGGAAATGCCATTGGTTTGGTTGTGTAACCAGTAAAACCAATTTGTTTAACAACGAATAGGCTTTAAGTTGAATACTTTGCTTAATCCTTTGTCTTCTCTGTGCAAATTCAGCCAGGTCACTCAACCCCACTGTTGCTCTGTAGATATTTAAACTCACCTTTGCATAGTTTCAATTTATTTATGATATTAACAGTGAAAATTGTTCATGTCATTAAAGTCTCTTGTGTTTACACCTGGTAGGAACCATGACAGACTGTGTTAACACCAGACTAGCACTATGTTGTTTCAAATGCAGAAAGGAAGGCAACACATTGGGGTCACAGAAATACAAATTCAGACTATTTTCAAGTCAGAAATAACAGAGTGAATACTTGTATGGTATACAAGTGTCCAGGCCTCAAAGAACTTGAGACAGGTATTAGGCATATTTAGACTGCTGTGTCTTCTGGTTGCAAGAGACACTGATTGCACTGAAACATGAAAAATCTTACTTTCCGGTAAAATTTCCTGTAGCCCAGAGAGTGCCAGATGCCTCGCCAAGTCAGAGATGGTACATGTGACTGTGAAAATGACTTAGGTTAATGTAAATAGCTATGAGTCACACTAGAGGCTAGCATATTGCCAAGACAAAAACATACTGGAGCAGCACCTTCAACTTATTTGTTTGATGTTTGGTAATTTTAATTTTTAAAAAATAGCTCTTTGAGATAAATACTGCAGCAAAATCTATGTTTTCTCTTCAAATAATAAAAATAACTTTTTTTTTTGTAAAATTGTTCTCTTTTTTTTGTTGTCTTTTCATGCAACCTCAAAAACAAAAAACCCAAGCAGATCCACCCCCCAAACCAAAAAGAAAACCATGAAACCCTCACAAAAAAACCCCAAAACCAACACAAAACTAAAAATAACCTTATGATCTAGACTGGAATGTTTAAAATTCTTTTAAAAATTCAAAATACTTGTGGAATGCTATCCTTGGAGGAGGAGAAGGTCTGTTTATATATAATTTTCCACCTGTGCATGGTCTCCTGTTAATTAGTTCTCATAATTTCAGTTAATATATGGAACACAGCAGCTGTAGCTCTCAAGATTCAATTTTAATTACATACATTAGATGCAGCCATATTATGAAAGCTGCCATATTGTGGTTAGTTGAAACGCATTAGCATAAACCAATTAATTTGCTAAATTATTACCTAAATTTATCTAAATCTGCCACAAATCTTCAAATGGGATTATTGTCCACACTGCTGAATTTGTCATAAGAAAAAAAAAAATCCAGAGAAAATAAGAATGAGAACAGAGTTAAGTTCTAGAAATATGAATAGATAAGTTGCTTTGATCCACAGACTCTTACTTTTGACTATATACAAAGAATGACTTTATTTGAAGACAGCAAGCATGAGAACTGTTATCTAAATTTCTGATAGGGCAGCAGGGTTCTGGTACCTCTACCAAAATATATTTGCATGAACTTGACTATTTTGTCCAAAAAAATCTTAACTCTTCTATGTAGTGGTGGAAAACTGTATCTGCTTCAATGGTGATCATATAATATTCACTCAAAGACCTGCTTTGTAATTTTTAACAAGCTTAATTTGTGTACTAAAAGGTTCTCTCTAGCTGTAAAATAAAATACTCCTTATACAGTGGCATCTGTGCCTCAAAAGCTAAATAAATGAGGTCATTTCTCTCAGAGCTATTCTGTTAGGCTGTCGGTAAGCTCACAGATATATTTTGTCCATTTGTATTTAAAACATTATTTTTATTATTATAAAAACTGTAAAGTTTTTGGTGTTTGTTTCTAGATAACCATTTCCTCCCTATTAATTATTAGCCCATATGAAGCTAATGAATTCTCTGCCTTGAAGAGGGCTTCATTTTTTATATGCTTTGATGATCCCAAATTAAAACTTTATCACTGTATATAATCTGTCCCTACATTCAGGATAATAACTCTTGTTATACTAATATGTTCACAAGAATCTACCATATATTTACAGAAATCTACATAAAATAAAAAATTTATTCTGATTTTACAAAATATTTCCAGGCTTTATTTCCTTCAGCTATTCAATATGAAATCAGCTCAAGCTCTTTCTTCATTTTTCATTAAGAGTTTCTACAGACTCCACAATGCATGGAGAAGGAAAAATGACACTCCAGCATACACTTCAGAATGGTTAATTCTATTACATAATGATAAGATGTTTGGATTTTCTCTTCATCTAGTACTCATGCACTTTCAATATACCCATAACTCCTCTGCTCCACCAGCTTCAGACTTTATGGATGATACATAGAACAGCAGAACCCATCCAGGAAGTTGAGCAAACTTTTTGAAACAAGCTACTTTTCTGCTCCTTCAATGTCTGTCATGCATTTTTATAGCTTGCCTTCCTTAATTCCTTTTCAGTCAATACTACCTAGCTGTCATCAAAATGGAACTTCATCTGACAACTCAAGAACCAAAACACAACACTATGTCTTGACCTAAGTGTCTTAAATTTTCTAGCTGAAAAGAGGCAAGAGGAAAGAGCATTTCATTCTTTAAAGCCATAGCTGGATGTTTCCAGAGCAACAACAGCAATTACTGGCTGAGGCATAGATACAGATGAGCCTCTGTCCTAGGAGAAGGCACAGAAGCATGAAATGAATGAGAAGTAATTGCACCTTATCAGCAAAGAAATGTTCTCCCCTAGACTGGAAGTACAAAATAGAAGGAGTCTTTTCTTTTGATCGTGGTAAGAGTATATCTTACTGGGGGAAAAAAAAATAACCAAAAACAGAACCAAACCAAAACCCTGTATTTCCTTAGTAAAATCTATTTGGGGAACAGATATATTTTACATTACAATAACATTTGTATTGCAAAATTTAAATTCCCGATCGAGTTTGGAAATCTCTTTAAGTTCTCAAAGATGCTGAGCAATTCTAGACAGAATTTATTTAAATCTATAATTTTTATCCCAGTATGTATGTGAGCTATTAAATGCTTGTGACACAGGATAAAGAGAGCAAATATACATCATCAGGATATGGTTTTGCTCTTAAATGCCTAACTTCAACACAACATCATTATTTCATGGGTTATTGCACTCTCTGTGCAACTGGCAGCAGGGAAAGTATTGTATGGCTAGTTCTGATTGACTCAGCAGGGATGAGGTACCCAAAGAAAAGGTAGGATTTCAACTTGCTGCAAAATTTAACAACCAAGTGCCATACAAATCCAGCTCCCTCAGTTATAACAATCCACAGGCAGCTAAAATCCTGCTGGGGACCTAAGTGCATGATCTACTAACCTACTCCATGTGTCAACATCGTAAAGAAAAACAGTAATGAAAAGTGATATTGAATGGCAGGTTTTTTTGGTGGTAATGAACAGCACACAAAAATATCTGCCCTCAACACTGGCCTGGTGCTGGTTATGACCTGACTCCACGAAGGGGTAGCCTGCCTGCCAGGAAAGGCTGTTCTGATACTAAGAGGGTTGTTTTTCTTTTCACTGTCATGGTTTGACACCGGCCCAGTGCCAGCCACCCAAGAAAGCTCAGCTCAGCCTCTCCTACTGCAGCTGGGCAGAGGAGAGAAAAAAAAAAAAAAAAATCAGTGAAGGGTTCATGAATTGGGATAAGGACCAGAAGAAAACATTCCAAGGGCAAAACTGGCTCAGCTCAGAAATACAGAGTGAATTTATTACTAACAGAAACAGAGAAGGATAATGCAAAGTAAAATAAGCCCTTAAAGAAGACCTTTTTTCCCCCACCCTTCTGTCTTCTTCATACCAACAGTACAGAGGGCAGTGGGAGTTTGGTCAGTTTGTCACTTGAGCTTTTTTCTTCTACTGCTGTGGGAGAGGAATCCAAGGACAAGCTGCTTCAGCCTGGAAGCAAGGGCCCTCTCTATCTCTGGAAGCAAGGAACCTTTCTCTGCTGGGTCTTCCACCATATCACAGCCTCCTCCAGGCATCCACCTGCTCCAGGCATGGGCACCGCCCCCACGGGCTGCCAATAGATCTCCACATCCCCCATGGATCCCCACAGGCTGCAGGGCTCAGCTGCTTCACCGTGATCTTCACCACAGCCTGCAGAGGGATCTCGGCTCTAGCACCTGGAGCACCTCCTGCCCTTCCGTCTCCACTGTCCTTGGTGTCTCCATGTCATTTCCCTCACATGTTCTCACCTCCTCTTCTCTGACTAAAAGCAAAACTGTGCACGTTGTTTTGATTTTCTTCTAAACGTGTTGTGACAGAGGTGTTACAAGCCTCTCTCATTGGCCCAGCCTTGGCCAGCCATGTGTCCATCTTCAGAGCCATCAGGGATTGGCTCTGCTGGACATGGTGGAAGCTTCCAGCAGCTTCTCACAGGAGCCACCTCTGTGCTCCCCATTACCGAAAACCAGACCGTGCCAAACCAATACATTCACCCATGCCATGTGTCACTTGCTTATGGACTATAAGGGTCTACAACTCCAGGGGCAGACAGCCATGTAATATACATATGAAGTCAAAGTTCTACAAGAGGCTAAGGAAAAAGAAATCCAAAAATATTAAGAGGAGAAATGTTTTATCTAAAAGATGCTTAGTAGGGAAACTATTGCATCTACAGGAACTACTTGTAAAGTTTTTCAGATAAAACTATTTAAAAATGTTACTGTTAAAATTATTCTCTCTCACATTAGCATTTTCTGATTCAAAGCCTAATTATCCAGTACACTATGTCACAAGAATGTCACATTCTTGTCCACAAGAATGGCAGTGAATGTAATAAAGGCACACCTCAGCTATGTTTGTAGAAATTAAAATTCTACAAATCAAAATTTTATAGCCATGTACCAAAGAGACACACACATTTGCACTTTTCACAATGTAATGTTAAGTTTGAAATATGTATCACTGAGTTATTCAAATAAGAGAAATTCACATTTTAGGTTATAATCCTTTAGAGTAAGGATCAATCCTTTAGCAAGGATTTCACTTTTTTTTTCTTTTTTTTTTTAAATTATATGATTGTGCAATTTGGAGTCAAGGGAGACCTTAAAAAAATACTAAGAAAATCACTTCCTTCCTCTGAAAATACTGAATTCCCCAAAACAACCATGAGAGCAAACACTAAGGAAGAAAAAATTTAAAGCCATCTCAGAACAGAGTAAAAAGACTTGGCATCTGAATCATTGTTACATTAAATAAGAAATATAATAAAATTAATTGAGTGCTATAATTAAATTTTCTATGTTCCAGAAAATTAATTTGAAACATATACTCCAAAATTTTGCTTTCATTTTATCCATGCATAGAATTAATATTGAAGGTGTTGCTTTGTCCTCTGACTTGCGCACTTCAACCTGATCACGATATCATGTCTTTGCTGAAGTGTAAGGAAAACTCAAAAACAAAAGCTGAAAAGAATTTATTTATAATGATTAAATGGTTTATTATTCCAGGTAGAAGAGAAGAATGATATTTAAAACTATATGAAATACTTACACTGGGAAGATGTGCAAATATTTATTTTAAACTTTAAAACCTACCCCATCAACAAACACTATTCTCAGCTTAGGACTAGCTCACCAATTACAATAAAATAAAGGTAAAGGGGTGGTGCCCTGGTGCCCTGGGATAGAGATAGTTTTTTCTTAATAGCTGGTACAGTTCTGTGCTTTGGATTCAACATGAGACCAATACTGAAAGTTTTGGTTGTTGCTGCACTGTGTTTATTCTAAGTGAAGAAGTTTTTCAAGTCTCATATTCTGCTGGTGATGAGCTTTGCAAAACGTTGGGAGGGAGCATTGCCAGGGAAGGCAACCTGAACTGGCCAAAGAGATATTCCACACCATAGAATGTCATTCCCAGTATATAAACTGAGGAGTTACCCAGAAGGGGTGTACATTATAGTTGGGACAGGCCTGGCATCACTCGGAGAGTAGCAGCTCTATTGTGCATCACTTCTTTGCATTATTATTTGCATCGGAGGGTTTCTCTCTCTCTGTCTTTATTTTTATTATAATTTTCAGCAGTATCAGCAGCATTACTATTGTATTTTGCTTTGTTTCAATTATTAAACTGTTCTTATGTCAATCCATGTGTTCTACCTTTGGTTTTTTTATACCCCTTCCCATCCCTCTGGGGTGAGGGGGAAGTGAGTGAGTGGCTGTGTGATACTGAGCTGCAGCAGTTAATCCACAGCAGCTGGATCAGTCATCTTTCCAGTCTGTGACCCTGTCCAACAATACATTGGATCAGTATAATTGAATTTTCAGACCCTGGTCTATTCTTACTGCAACAAATGCAGTAAGTGTCATATTTTTTTGCAGCTCTAAGATGGAGCAGGCAGTGTGTCATGGCACCATGCCTTCATGGCTCTTACCTCAATCTCTACCAACCTTGCAGAACACAGCAAGGTAGTGCCATCTGTCTCAGACTTGACTTAAATTAAAGCTAGAAAGAGCACTTAACAATTTTATTGCACACTCACCAGAAAACAGAAGTTCCCTAAAGTTGGTAAGACCCTAATCATACTGGCATGTGTTTGTCAGGCAACACACCATCTGTAATACAACACCCAGCATTTAAGTATGAGATTTAAAAGGTAATTTTCCAGCTGTTCTTCCTTTCCAGGTATTTGCATATAAAATTTACATAGATTATAAGGAAATTAGGTTTCTTGAGAAAGATAAATTTGCTTATTTACAAGGATTGGAGACTCAAATTATAGGAAATTATTATCCTGAAGTTAATGTTCCTTCATAATTGTTTATATTTTGTAATGTGAACAACATGAATTCACTGTAAAATACAGCATTGCTGATTTTAACTCTAATAGTCGATTAGGTATTTTACATTTTAAAAAAACAAACAAAAAAACCCCACCACAAACCACCAAGCCAGATCTGAAATACATGTGGGGAAGAGGAGGTTGTTTTAAAATACTTACCATCACAACACTGAATATCCTCAAGGCTCATCCCTGTGCTATGAGTTTATACTATGCCAGCAGATTAACTTTTACACTGCTTTGGCCCTCTTTTGAACTAACAGTCTTCAGTATTCTGTACTCTGGCACTTCAGAGGTATCAAAAGCAGCCATTTTAAACATTTTCTCTCTTACTGACATACTAATTGATTTGGCAGGGTCCTACTGTGTGTCATTCACATCGTTCTAATTAACCCTATGTCTCAAAACACAGATTCTGGAGAAACAATTCAGAACACTAATCTAGCTAACCATGTATCTATCTCTTCAACAATTGATTTTCTACCATACAATAGTACTGTTATCCTTTGTTGACTTCAAATAAAGACAAATTCAGTATTTTCCTCAGACTTAACTTGCATATAATGGGAATACATGTTTTCTTAAAATAATGAAAATCAAGGGAATTCAGCAGGAAGTGAATAAAGTAATGGATAGTTACATCAAATTTGGGATTCCTTAGGGGAAAAAAATGAGATAAAATATAGTGAAGTTAATAAATTTAACAAGTCTGTCATAGAACCCTAAGTTGCCTGGGACCTGAGTGGTGAAGTAGCTCTAAAAATTTGTTATTTAACACAGAACTGGGGGATTATGTGTTTCTTTAAAGCTATATTTATATATATATATATATATATATATATATGTTTTTAAAAAACCCCAAAAAATAGTTATGATGCTGTCATAACTGTTTCTGTAATTTAAGGTTATGAAATGATAAACTTAATTTGAACTGAATTTTGGGGGAGATGGGAGGTGTCAAGAGATATTCTAGATGTTAATGACACAACAGAGATTCAGAGAAAATAACAACAAGAGATCTCATGTTAATAGAATTTTTTGCAGTTGTTTTTGTGCTATATTGAAAACAAGTTATACTATACAAGTTAACAAGTTATTAGAAACAAGGTTTTTATTTTCCTCATTTTCAGTCTACAGGGACCTTCCCCAGAACAAAAAGAATTCAGGCTAGGCTCATATACATAAACCGAAAATTTCTGATGAGAAGATCACTGGGGGGAAGGGGGTTGTTTATACATATGCATCAGAACCTTCATCAGAAAATCTAGCCCAAAACATTTACAATATCACTATATCACCAGCTGCTATAGAAATAGCTGTCTGTCACGAAACAAAACATTTTGGACTTCAAAGAAATCGTTACACTACACAACCAAAAAAGACCAAAGAGAAAACCCCTAATAAATTCAGTGTGCCAGACATATTTTTCTTCAGCACAGTCAACTTCTCTCACTTTACAAAAGAAATTTTAGGTCTGGTTGTGAGCAGACTACCCAAAGTCTTAGCCTTTAAGACAATACCTTATTGTGAAGTGACTCTTCTAAAGATGAGTCTCCCAGACTTCCCTAGAGTAGGCCAGTAAGGTTTTGCTGTTGACAGACAGGTCTCATCCTTCGTAAGACTTCAGTGCCCCTTTGCAGACAAAAAAAATCTCTGCTGTAGTAAAGCACGCTACCTTTGCTTATCTTCCTCCCAGAGATCTCACCATCAACAGTGAGCTACAGAGGGCCTTCCAGAAACTCTAGTCAGAGTGGGAAAAGTGTTCCAGGAGTATGTTTTCATTTTCAAACAATTCCTATGGAATTGTCATGCTAACATTTAGCTTCGAATTTTCAAGAGATTTTGTATAAACATGTTAAAAACTATGTTTTCTAATTCAGTGAAGAAAGTGAAGTAGAAGGTAGATAACATACTCAAATCCTGAAGGGATGGGGTGCGGTCTACGTGCATTTACATTCCACATTTTAAATGTAATCTCTAGTTTTCAAAACAGCATCAATTGATACAGAATTTCCAAAATCACAAGATATTTCAGTAGGTATCTATGGAAGGTTTGTTTTTGAAACATTTTTGGAATTCAGTTATTTATCTACCCAGACAGACAGAGGAACTAATGAGTAAGAGCCATACTTACTACTCTCTTTAGACAGGATTAAAGGGAATAACGAGCACATCTAAACATAATATTAGGTATATACAGCAGAGGTTGAGACACGTACCTAGCTGTCTGCGAAGGAGGGAGGGAAGGGGAAGAAAATAACATAAGGAATAAAAAGGCAAGATGGCTACATGTTTGCACTTACACACTTGTGGACCTAGCTTCTTAGACAACAGGAGGGAAGTGGGTGGATACAAATGTCAGTCAAGGCCCAGGATAAAGTGTAAAAAAGCATGATCAAAATAGAGCAGGAGTATTAGAAGACCTTTGAATTTTAACAAAAAAAGGCAGAAAAACAAAACATGAGTATTGAATAAGGCTTGTTAAAACTGGATAGGGCAACAGATCTGTGGGCGAGCCACAAGCAAGAGCATGGGGTCAGCTACTTGTATGCCGACCCAACAGCTGAAAAGCCTGAAAAACTGGCAGAATGGGCAGGACAGAGTCACCATGAAGGCTGACATAGAGAACAGACAGTAGTAAGGAGCAAGACTTTAGATGTTAATTACTCTGAAGGAGTCTGACTACAGGAGCAGCTGATGGTGCATTGAAGAGAGTGGTAAAAAGCTCAGGAAGAGGTACAGGACTGGAATATAAAGAAAATGACAGCAAAATGAAAATGCCATCTGAGGACCTGAGACAAACAAGATGCTTTTTGGTACAGAACAAATTTAAATTCCTCTGAACCTCATACATAAAGACACTCTGTGAAATTCTGCAAGAATTTTACATGAGCTCCATCTTGACTTGTTCTACCACAGGAGGATGTGACTAAAATGAAATTTCACATAGGGCACCCCTCTATACCTTTCCCTTCCTTCCAGAACACTCCATATTTCCATCTCTATATCATCTTTTTTGTTCATCACAAAGCACAAGCACCTTGAAAGAAAGGATGAAGGAATTGCTTCTGGAGACTTCTTGCTAGCATTTGTGACATCAAAAATAAAAGAAATACTTTTCCATCTAGTGTTACTGTTTGGCATTTTTCCAGCATAATTCAGCAGGTCCATGTAACCACTCCATTCCTGTACTGTGCCCAAGAGGCCTTTATCACAGAAGAACTCAGGTCCAGACACACTAGAATAGAAGCTTGATTTTGTGAAGTGTAAATAACTCTGTTTACAAAAGCTTTGGAGGCTTGTTTTTCACTGACTTGCACCATTGAAAGCAATTGAAGTTCATCTTCTTGTTCTGATCTGAATGAGTTTACATCAACTGGCATAATATAATTACATTATTAATTCATAATTACAGAACAATTACATTATAATTTGTAAAGCTGGAGATTATACAGTGTGCACACTGTACACATCCACACATTTACACACACTCCAAACTACATTCAATGAGATGAATTTAAAACAATTCATCAGTACAGCCTCTTTTTAATTTAATGTCAAACACCCAAGCTCAATGAATTCATTAAGGAGTGAATTCCAAGCTCAAGGAATTCTTTACTTGAGCAAAGACTGAAGCAAGGACAGGCCTTCAAGCCTCTCTTTTCCTGTGGACGTATTCCCTTAGTTTCAGCCACTCTGTTTCCCACTCCACTGAACTTTGTAGACATACCCACTACCAGATAAACTTTATTAAAAAAAGAAAGAAAAAAGAAGAAAGAAGAAGGAAGAAAGAAGAAAGAAGAAAGAAAGAAGAAAAAAGAAGGAAGAAAGAAGAAAGAAGAAAGAAGAAGAAAAAAGAAAAAAGAAAAAAGAAAAAAGAAAAAAGAAAAAAGAAAAAAGAAAAAAGAAAAAAGAAAAAAGAAAA